>JALMQS010000070.1:8549358-8585788 GCA_024734495.1 Forficula auricularia
TAAGGGCTTTGGTTTATATAGACTCATTAGATCAATCATAAAAAAATTTTTTAATTGTATCAGATTCTCAAAGCGTTTTAAGAATCAATCAAAAACTTTTATAAAACTAAGTCAGAGAACTATCTTATTTATAAAATTTGTGAGTGTATGTGTAAAATAAATAATACTGTTGAATTCCTATGGTGTCCCTCTCATGTGGGCATCCAATACAACGAATTTGCTGACTCCTTAGCAAAACAGGCTATTACGGATGGAGCTCCATTGAACATGGGCCTCACCTACGTAGATGCAATTAATAGTATTAGAAAAAATCATTGATTTGTGGCAAAAATTTTGGTATTCCTCTTCAGAATCGAGAGGTTTCTATTTGCACTCTATTATGCCCAGAATTGGATGTAAAACATGGTTTCATGACTGTCGGTTATATAGGAGGGTTATAGTTCTAATAATACGATTGAGAATGGGTCACGCGGCTACCCCAGAAGACTTTTTCAATTTAACTTAGAGACTACTCCTTTTTGGAATGTGATAGCATCCAAATGGGTGATGTCAACCACATTTTTCTGGGGTGCTCAAACAATTTTAGAGCGATCAGACTCATTTTATAATAGATCTTCCCAAAAAATACCATTACCTACATCAATGCAATTAATTCTTGCGTATTTCAATCCCGACTGTCATGAGTCCGAGATACAAGAGGCAATAATAAAACTATTAATTTGCATCCAAACTATATATATTAAATTTAAAAAAGATTTTTTTTTTAAATGTTGATATAGAATTATAATTGTACATATGTATATATAAAAATTGTTATTTGATGGTTTGTGTTGATTTCAAATAAAACAAAGTTTTAAGATGGAACACGATTTATTAAAAGGTGAATATAAATACAGGAGTTAGTGAAGGTACTGAAACTTTAAATAATAATAGATCAGTCTTCACTAGCATGAGGTACACTGTTCACGTCGGATGGGTAATAGTAAGTAAGTGTAATTGATAGTAATTGCCTCTCTTCAATTTGGGAGACGACCTTTATAGGCGTTGAGCCGACATCTAGGGCTGCCGATGATAGGCCCTTGAAACAGCCAATCGGCGCATCTCTTAATATGGCCAATCCGGGTGCAGCTAGGTCGTAGCATTTGTCTGGATGAGGCAAAGGCCGCAAATTGAGGCAAAGGCGGCAAATTGAGGCAAGGGTGGCAAATTGAGGCAAGGGTGGCAAAATGAGGCAAGGGTAGCAAATTGAGGTACGGGTGGCAAATTGAGGTAAGGGTGGCAAGAGTCATCTTTGTCTTGAGATAACGACTTGCATTTTACAATTCTTATTATTCTAAACATTATTATAATACAAAGGTGAAGTTTAGTATTGGCACCTGAAGGGTTGCCAGATATAATTAATCTAATGAATTTATAGAGGTAGGATGTGATATCGGCAACTGGATAGTTGCCAGGTATAACTCCTCCACCCTCTAAAAGAAAATTTATCCACTTATGGTTAAATTTTCTCCAGGTCTGGGCATCCTGAAGGTTGCGCATTCTATATTTGTAATTATTTTTCTATTTTTTTTTGTCGTTTCCTTATCATTTTAAAGGTAATAATGCTAAGTAGAAATATTAAAATTATTATTATTATTGTAATTAGTATATAATTTTTATTGTCTAGGATTTGCGAACCTATATCTTCGATTTCTTTCAATTTAATGTCCTCAACTTTAATTTTTGTAAGATCATAAAATTTTATCACTTTATTGTTATTCATTGTAAGTCTTTTTAGGTTAGAGAGTTTGGGGAGGACAATTTCTTCTTTGGGATTAAGGGAGGTTTACACTGGCACATTATTCACTTTGCACTCTTTGTTTCTTATTTTATATATATCAACACCAAGATATTCCTTGATGTTTGAGCAACTTACGAATACATTAGCGCTGTTTTCCACACTTATTATTATTATGTCTGAATGGGGAATGATCATAAAATCGGGGAAATATTTTAGAGGATGAGTTTCACATTTTTCGTGGGATTTATTAATAATTAAATTTTTAATACAGTCGGATGGCTCCTGATTTTCAATCTTGCAATACCAACCGTCATGATTTGCCATGCATTCGCTGGCATGACTCATTTCGTGCTTGTTTGGAAGGATGTAATTATGTTATTTTTTGTTCTAAGAGTGGTGAAATTAAAATCCAGCAAGTCGAGTTGGATAGAGAGTAATTTTGTGTCGTTGGCCGAAATGTGATCCCTAAGAATATTATAAGTTGTTTTGAGATTAACATATTTATCGTAAAGGGGCATTATTAATTATTTTCAATTGACATAGATGTTTATTATTATTATTATTATTATTTTTTTTTTTTAAATTTATTTACTCCATTTATTTATTGAAATTATTGAACTATTATTTAATTAACTATCTTTAAAAATTTTATTTCTAATTACTTGATTAATTATATTCTATTAGCAATTTTTTTTTTTTTTTTCATTTTAAACTTATTTATCGTAAAGGGGCATTAGTTTAAGATAGTAGTGAATGTAGTGGTTTTCTGAGAAGGTTTTGACTTTTTCTAGGTCTAAGAGGTGATATCCCAGGTTTTCATTGATTCTGCTGATTTCGCTAAGCGAGCACGACGTCGTGATGAGTGTCAGTAGAAGGAAAAGTCTCGTCATCGTTTGTTCTGAAAAAATGACGTGGTCGTTTTAGTCGTTTTATTCTATATTTATTGTTTTTTGAGTCTATAACCCTCCCTAATTTTTTGTCATATTTGCTTAGTTTTATCTTTTGAAAATTTTGCGTTCCCTTTTTGGTTCGCTTCTTCCTTTTTAAATAGATATCATTTGGTAATTGATCCGGATTATTTTCGCCTACTTGTTTTTTTTTATTTTCGATTCTGGATTTTATTAGTTTATGTATTACTTTTTTATCGTCGATGTATTCTTTGATTAAGTCGCAACGAGCTACGTTACGGGGTAGTTTTGGTTCCGAGTTGTTTCCGAATAAAATTTGGAGGGGGGTCATTTTGGTTACCGAATGGATTGTGTTGTTGTAAGCTTTGATTGCTAATTTAATTTTGTTTTTGATGCCATAGTGTTTTTGGCTCGGGCTAAGGTTCAAAATTTGGATGTGTTCACAAAGGGTCGAATGAAATCTCTCGATGGGGCTGTTTGAATTTGGATTATCGATCGAGGTGTAATGGATTTCGATATTGTTAACTTTGGTGTATTCTTTCATTAATTCGTTATCAAATTCTTTGCCAGAGTCTGTTATTATTTTATTAGGGTGGGGGTTTCTAGAGAATAATTTTTCTAAGGTTTTTATTATTGTTTGGCCAGTTGAATTTTTGATGTGGATTGCTTCCGCATATTTTGAAAATTGGTCTATCATGGTGAAGAATTTGTTTCCACTGTGTTCGAATGTGTCGATGTTGATAATGTCGAATGGTTTATTGGGGGTTTCTGTTTCGTTTATATTTTTGATGGGATTTCTTTCGTACTTTGTTTTAAGACAGACTTCGCAATTGTTAACAAATTTTTGAACTTCCGTATTAATATTGGGCCAAAAATATTTTTGCTTTATTTCTAAACAATTTTCAACTATTCCTCTATGATTAGTTAGTCCCTCGTGTATTTGTCTAATTATTTTTAATTGTGTTTCCCTATCTTCAATGTCTTCCAGGAGTTTACTACATTTGAAGACTTTTATATCGTTAAAAGTATTCTGAATCATGTTATTCAAAGGGACAAATAATTCGGGGTCTTTAAAATATATATAGTATTTGTTTTTAGATTTGAAATGGGTTATTAATTTTCCTAATTCACCTATGATATCTGTTTCGTTTATTGTAATTTGTTCTCTAGACTTTTTATCGTTAAACATTTTAATTTGTTCGAGTTTAGTATCGTTTTTGTGTTTGTTTAGTATTATTTGGTTTTTAAAAATGTTGATTGCTGCGTTTTCTAAAATTTTGATTCCAGCGACTGGATTTTCTTCTGCCGAATGTTGGGTTTCCCTATCTGATTCCTCGTCTACATTTGCGATTAATGATTCGTTTTCTAAATTGTTAATTTCGATTCTACTTAGAGCATCGGCGACATGATTCGTTTTCCCTTTTATATATTTAATTTCGTAATTGTAATTTTCTATTTTGATTCGCCATCTCATTAAACGTGAATTTGCATCTTTTAGATTAAACAACCATTCTAGGGGGCGGTGGTCTGTAAAGATTAGAAATTTATTGCCATATAAATAATTATGAAAATAGCTCGTCGCCCAAACTATGGCTAGTAGCTCTTTTTCGGTTGTTGAATAATTGCATTCGGCTGGGTTTAACGTCTTTGATATAAAAGCGATAGGTCTTTGATTTTGAGAGAGGACGGCTCCTAGTGCGAAATTTGAGGCGTCTGTTGTTAATTCTAGGGGTTTATTTAAATCGGGATATATTAAGACTGGGGGGTTAGTTATTATTTCCTTACAGGTACGTATAGCATTAATATATTGTTCGTCATGTAAATTGATTTTCTTTCCTTTCTTTAAGTATACAGTGATAGGTTTAGTAATTTTCGCGAAATTTTCAATGAATTTCCTATAAAATCCTATAAGTCCTAAGAATTGTTTGATTTCTTTATTTGTTTTAGGGATTGGGAAATTGAGTACAGATTTAATTTTGTCAGGGTTGGGCTTAATGCCTTCGCTTGTGACTATGTGTCCTAAAAAATCAATTTCTGTTTTTAAAAAATGACATTTTTCGCTAGAGATTGTTAAATTATGTTCTTTTAATGTTTCAAATACTGATTTCAAGTTGTCAATGTGGTGTTTAATAGATTTTCCGAAGACGATGATGTCGTCTAGGTACACTAGGCATTTGTTATCGGAAATTAATTTCGAAAGAACTGAATTCATTAATCTTTGGAAGGTGGCTGGAGCGTTCATTAGTCCAAACGGCATTCTTAAAAATTCGAAATGCCCTCCATCGACTGTGAAGGCGGTTTTTTCAATTGAATTTTGATCCACTAGAATTTGATGAAAACCTGATGCTAAGTCTAGAGTAGAAAAGTATTTTTGTCCTTGGAATTTTGTTAATAGGTCATTAATATCAGGTATAGGAAATTTATCGTTTATTGTAATGTCATTTAGTTTTCTATAGTCAATTACTATCCTTGTTTTCCCATTTTTCTTGGGCACTACCCAGATAGGTGAGTTGTACGGGCTATTGCTATGTCTAATTATATTATTTTCTAGCATTTCGTTTATCTGTTTCTTAACCTCTTGTTTCAAAATTTCTGGATATTTATAATTTCTGCTATAAATTGGGTTATCGTGTTTAGTTCTAATGGTATGCTTTATTGAGTGGGTATGTGTTAATACTGTTCCTTCTACATGAATTAAATCCTTAAATTCAAATAATAGTTTTTTTACTAGTTCCTCAGTGTCTAATTCATTTTCTTGTGACTTGTGTTCATATTCGATACTATTCATTTCTATATTTCCCTTTGTATTTCTATTCCCTAATTCTGTTTTTCCTACTTGTTCAATAACATTTTCCTTGTCTTTATTCTTATCTAGTTTTTCAAATTTATTATTTGTTTCATTTCCCACTTTCTTATTATTATTTATTAATTCCTTCCCTTTCATTTCTTCATTTCTATTTCCTAGTATTAAATCATTACTTAATTCTGTATTTATTCCTATTTCATTTTGTCTATTTAACTTACTGCTACTAACTTTAATTGGACGAAATTCACCTGCGTTTTTAACTAACCGGTCCTTTTCGCAATTGGATTCAAAACTTGAGTTTGATGAATCACTATCTGCATGAGATACAGCTGCGTCGTGTTCAGACCGCTCTTTTTCATTGCAAGAAGTCAAGTGATTGTTTATTGTTTGTTCACTTTTATTACCGTCGGAATCACTGATGTCTGATGATTGAAATTCAACTGCGTCTTTAATTGACCGTTCTTTTTCGTCATTAGCCTCATGTGCTTCCGGATAATAAAGATGAAATTTGCCTCCATCTAATGTTACACAAGTTCCTTTACTGTCCCAGATAAAATTTAATTTGTTTAGTGTGTCGATTCCAACTAGCATATCAAAATCTTTGTGAAAGTCGAAAACTAAAAATTTGGATCTTACATTAAACATGTCAATGAATGTACATTTATCTAAAGTCGTTTCCCCATTAAATGTTAAAACATAATTTATTTCATTAAATTTTTTGAATTTTTCAACTACATTCGGTTTTACTACGTTACAGGTAGCTCCGGTATCTAACATAATTTTAAAGCCGTTTAAAATGATAAATGGTAATTTGCTTGTTGTTTTCCCCGAGCTAATTTGATAAACTACCTTCTTCTGGTGTGGTTCGGGTGGCCCATTTCTAAAAAATTCTGGTTTGTTTCGGTTTGGAAAAAGCTCTGTTGATTTCCTTGATTATTTCTATTCGATCTAATTGTCTGTGTCGACATCGGGGTGGGGTAATCGTTTCGCGGGGATTGGTTTTGATTTTGTTGGGGAAAATTTTGATTGAATCGTTGAGGGAAATTTTGTTGGGGGAAATTTTGTTGAGGGTAATTTTGTTGGGGATAATTTTGCTGAGGATAATTTTGTTGGGGATAATTCTTTTGAGAAAAATTTCGCCGGGATTGGTTTCTAGGCGTAAAATTTCCATTAATTTGATTTTGGTGAGGAAATCTTTGTTGGAACTGGCCTCGTTGGGGGTGGGGTTGACTTTGTGAAAAGCTTTGATAAAACCTCGGTGGGTTGTTAAAATTTGGAGTGTTAAATTTTCTAAAATTTCCTGGTTGGTTCTCTCTAAAAAATAAATTTGTTCTATTAGCCAAATATTGGTATATTTCGCTAATGTGATTAAAATTTTGTGCCAGGACTTGCGACCTTTCGGGTTCTGGGAGGGATCTGGTGAAAACCTCGGTGGAATCTCTATCGAAATGTTTTTTTGCTATATTTTTTGCTATTTGGGATTCACTTGAGGAGTCTATTCGGCTTGCAAATTTATTAATTAGGTCTAATATTTCGTTATATTTGTCATGGATTTTAATTTCACTATATTCTAATTTGAAAAGTTCCCGTCTAAGAGTAACTTCATCTTTTTTTCTTTAAATATAAGCCTCAAATTATTTTTAAGAGAGGGCCAATCCTCGCAATGCATATTTGCTAGATGTGTGGCTGCTTCTCCTTTTATTTTATTTCTAACGTATAAGAAAAAGAGGGGACCCTGATCATCTGGGATGGTGGTTTTTACCGTTTCGGTTGTGGAAATAAATCTTTCCAGTTCTTGGGAATCTCCGCTAAAAACGGGAATGCATTCAAGTGCGTGGCTTATGTTCATGATGATTAATTTTGCAAGATTGAGAGAAAAAAAAATTTTTTTTTTGTTTAATCTAGGGGGGAGGTGGGTGGGTTGTGTGAAAACAGTGCCTGTATTCGTACTCACTCAGTGTTGACTGCGCCCTTCGAATCCTGAGATTCTAGAATTTCTTGATTTCTCCGGCTGGCTCGTCCGCTCCTCGTTAAGGCAGTGGCAATTGCGTCCGCTGGAGTCGTGTCCTGTTTCGTCGTGGCTTCGCTGGGAGTCGCGTTAGGTCTCGGTGTGGATTTATTTTTCCTCGAGTGACTTCTGTTAGGTTTACACTGGGGACCCGTCAATGAAGGTGGTCGAGAGATAAATGGAAGTTTTCCACACTACTCAGGCAAAGATTTAATAATCGCCACTAATAACCGTGTACTAGTGTCCTGAGCTCCTATCCGACTGCGCCAATTATGTTATTTGGTGGTTTGATCCTACCGGCTGCGCCAATTATGTTATTTGATGGTTTGTGTTGATTTCAAATAAAACAAAGTTTTAAGATGGAACACGATTTATTAAAAGGTGAATATAAATACAGGAGTTAGTGAAGGTACTGAAACTTTAAATAATAATAGATCAGTCTTCACTAGCATGAGGTACACTGTTCACGTCGGATGGGTAATAGTAAGTAAGTGTAATTGATAGTAATTGCCTCTCTTCAATTTGGGAGACGACCTTTATAGGCGTTGAGCCGACATCTAGGGCTGCCGATGATAGGCCCTTGAAACAGCCAATCGGCGCATCTCTTAATATGGCCAATCCGGGTGCAGCTAGGTCGTAGCATTTGTCTGGATGAGGCAAAGGCCGCAAATTGAGGCAAAGGCGGCAAATTGAGGCAAGGGTGGCAAATTGAGGCAAGGGTGGCAAAATGAGGCAAGGGTAGCAAATTGAGGTACGGGTGGCAAATTGAGGTAAGGGTGGCAAGAGTCATCTTTGTCTTGAGATAACGACTTGCATTTTACAATTCTTATTATTCTAAACATTATTATAATACAAAGGTGAAGTTTAGTATTGGCACCTGAAGGGTTGCCAGATATAATTAATCTAATGAATTTATAGAGGTAGGATGTGATATCGGCAACTGGATAGTTGCCAGGTATAACTCAGGCTATTACGGATGGAGCTCCATTGAACATGGGCCTCACCTACGTAGATGCAATTAATAGTATTAAGAAAAAATCTATTGATTTGTGGCAAAAATTTTGGGACTCCTCTTCAGAATCGAGAGGTTTCTATTTGCACTCTATTATGCCCAGAATTGGATGTAAAACATGGTTTCATGACTGTCGGTTATATAGGAGGTTAATAGTTCTAATAATACGATTGAGAATGGGTCACGCGGCTACCCCCAGAAGACTTTTTCAATTTAACTTAAGAGACACTCCTTTTTGTGAATGTGATGGCATCCAAATGGGTGATGTCAACCACATTTTTCTGGGGTGCTCAAATAATTTTAGAGCGATTGACTCATTTTATAATAGATCTTTCCCAAAAATACTATTACCTACATCAATGCAATTAATTCTTGCGTATTTCAATCCCGACTGTCATGAGTCCGAGATACAAGAGGCAATAATAAAACTATTAATTGCATCCAAACTATATATTTAAATTTAAAAAATTTTTTTTTTTTAAATGTTGATATAGAATTATAATTGTACATATGTCTTCTTCTTCTTCTTCTTCTTATTGATAGACCTGTGGTCTGTTTATCCTAACTCGTCCTGCCAGCGTTTTTAGGTCGACCTCTACTTCTTTTCCCTGCTGGCTTGTTCGTTAAAATTTTCTTGAGAATTCGGTCTTCACTCATTCTTTCCACGTGTGCATACCAATTCGCTCTTCTACATTTGACCCAGTCATCGATCTTTTGTATTTCACATTTTTCCCTGATGTCTTCACTTCTTTGTTTATCAAACAACGATACGCCAAGGATTCTTCTTAGGGTCTTCATCTCAGCCGTCTCCAACATCTGCCTAGTTTTAGCTGTATCTGGCCTTGTTTCGGCTGCGTACGTCAATATTGGCCTTATCATAGTTTTATATATTCGCACCTTGGCTTCTGTTCTTAAAAACTTATTCGACCAGATTGTGCTATTAAGACAACCTGATATCCGTAGGGCTTTAATAGATTGTGTTTTTACTTCTGTCTCTAGATCTTGATGAGAGGTTATCTGAATACCAAGGTACGTAAATGTCATGACCTGTTCTATTATCTTATCATATAGCTGTAATTTGCATCGAAGTGGCTCTTTGGATATAGTAAGAGCTTTTGTTTTTTTGTTGATAGGGTAAGATCGAATTTGGTGGCTAGTAGACTGAATCGGTATAGAAGTCTTTGAAGAGAATCTTCATCTTCGGCAACCAGGGCTGCGTCGTCAGCGTAACACACACATGATATATTTTCATCTCCGATGGTGTATCCTTTAAGGTCCTTAATTCCCTCTATTATCTCGTTCATTACTATGTTGAATAGTAATGGGCTAAGGAATCACCTTGCCTAATCCCTTGGTTTACTGGGATGCTCTGTGTCAGTCTTCCTTCTATTTTTAATTTTGCAGAGTTGTCTGTGTAGATATCTTTGATCAGGTTAATAAGGCTATTTGGTATTTTATGCTTAATCAGGATGTTGATGATATGTGCAAGCTTGATTTTATCAAACGCCTTTTCAATATCAATGAAGCAGAAGAAAGCTGGCTTATTGAATTCATGAGGCTTTTTCGGAGAGTTGTCTGATGGCAAAAATGGCATCAATACATGATCGATTTCTTCGAAATCCTTGTTGTTCATCATGGATATTAATTATTTCCTGTAGTTTATTTGATATTATTTTTGTAGTTAGCTTCAGATGAGTGTTAAGCAGGTTTATTCCGCGGTAATTATCAGGCACCCGTCTTTCGCCTTTCTTAAAAATGGGTATAACGACATTTGTTCTCCATTCTTCAGGGATCTTGCCTCTTTCAAATATCAGCAGAATCAGCTTTGAAATCTCTTCCACAGGGGTATACCTCCATATTTTATCAACTCGTTAGTGATGTTATCTTCGCCAGGAGATTTTCTATTTTTCAAACTTTTTATGACCTCATAAACCTCCTCCTCATCAACACTCACCACATCCCTTGAATCACCAATCCTCGGAAGTTCTTCATTTGTGCCGGCATAGAGCTTCTCGAAGTATTTAATCCATGTATCTTTCTCTATTCTGTTCACGGGCGAGTATTCTTGAAGTTCTTTTTTTTGATTGCCGTAATAATTCCCCATATTTTCCTTTGCTGGCCGTAAAAATCTCTCTCAAGGTTCTTAGTATAAGCCTTCCCAGTAATCTCTTTTATTTTGTCTGATTTTACAGTTAACTTGATTTCTTATCAACTTATGGACGTTGCATATGCCTGAGATGTTCCTAATGCTTTAGAATTGCAGAAAAGCTTTTCTTTTTCTGATCTGCCAGGTCTTTAATCTCCTCACAGAACCAGGGTGTTTTCTTAAGAGTTTGTGATGGGATCTTTGCTTCTCTCTACTCAATTGCTTCTTTGGCAGCGGTTTAGGATGTTATATTTTATGTTCCTCCAGTAATCATTGATCTCACTTTGAAATATTTGTCTGATTTTCATTGGATCAGGATTTGTCAGTCTCGCCTGATAGAGGTGCCTAATACTTTCGTCTTCTAATAGTTCTATATTTAATCTTTGTTCCTTGATGGTTTCTTTCTTCTTAATTCGTTGTACTTGCAGCCGTAGTTTGCAGAGAACAAGACTATGATCGCTCCCAACGTCAGCTGAGTTCAATGATCTTACGTCTAGTATCTGCGATGGATGTAAGTTACGATTTGAAACAACATAATCTAAAGTAGATTTTGGCCCCTAGTATTTTGCCATGTGTATTTATGTTGGATCTTATGGTCAGAAAAAGTGTTATTGATCCTCAGCTCATTATCTGCGCAAAATTGAACAAAGATAGTTCCATTGTCATTATCTCTCTCTCATTGAAGCGATGTTTAATTCCATTTGCACAACATCGTCTCCTACTCTGGCATTTAGATCTCCTAGAAGTAGTACAGGATTATTTGGAGGTATTTTAGATAGATTTTCTTGGAGGGAGTCATAAAATTGTTCCTTCTCCAACTTAGGCTGTACAATCCTCAGGCGCATACACACTAAAAACATACAGATGGGAGTTATCGACTTTCATTGATACCATAAGAATCCTCTCAGAAATATATTCATGATGGTCAATTAATCTTTCCAAGTTCCTATGGATAGGCAAGTGCAACACCTTCTTTAGCTCTTGATTCTTTGGGTACACCACTAAAAAACAGGAGGTAATCCTGATATGGAGTTATTTCCTTTCCCTTTCTTTTTTTGACTCGAATATCAGCGCAAATGTCAATTTTATTTCTAGTGAGTTCTATAGCTTACTTCCTGTGCTTTATTGTTCCATGATCTAGTATTCCATGCCCCTATTCTCAAGACATCTTTTCTTTCTCCAAATTCTCTTCTTTCTTAATTTATTCGTTGTCACTTGTCCAAGCAGTGGTCGTTTCCGTGTCATCCATCCAATTCGAGGCTTATCGTTAGTTCTGTGAGCAAGTGGGTTTTCATCCTAGCAGGGAGCTAACCTCACTGGGAACCCTCCTCTTTTTTCAACACGCAGGCTTGGGACCGGCTTAGGCAGAGGACTTGTACATATGTATATATAAAAATGTAAAATAATGTATCTTTAAAAAAAAAAAAAAAAAAAACAAAAGGAACTGGCCAAATGGATTTATTTCCAGAGGTCATTAAATAAAAAAAAAAGTCGATCTGTGTCGTAGGACACCGGATAGGAACGAAGTTCCTTATTATAAAAATATTAATTTTAAGTTCTATTCTGGTATAAAGAAAAATAATTATTCGGGTATACATTTTTTATTATGATTTTTTTATCGATAAAAAGCAAAGAAACTACTTTATAAAATTATCTTAACACCTTTATTTTATTTACAATGATTTATAAAAATATATAATATATGAATAATAATAATATACAAAAAGAAACAGGTATTTATATGAATAACAATAACCAAGCCCAATCATGTTCTATCATAGAAACTATAGCTTTATGGTAACTAAAATAAGATATATATATTTTAGGATTCGATTTTGCCAAATATCTCGAGAAAACAGCATCGATAGTAGTAAGTACTAAAATTAATTACAGTTATTGATGGTAATAATAAATTTATTAAAAATGCATATAATTTTCATACCATACCTTGGATCTTTTGTATTTTTTCTTTTATTCTTTGTCGATACTCTTGTTGATATTGCCTACTTGTTTTTTTTTTATATTTTTCTCCGATACTGAAATTGATTATAAAATCATTAATTCTCGTCCGATGTCTACTAACTTTACAGTCGTATTTAAAATTGCACCGCAAAATATTATAATATATATAATATACGGTATATAAATTATATACCGTACCTGCATTTTTTTTTCACGCTCCGATACCTTTTTTGGTACTCGGCACTCGTATTTCTTTCCTTCAAAGAAATAAAATAAAAAAATGTTAAAATTAAATCCATGAGTGCTAATCGAGGAGGGGATGGAGAGTGGGTACTGAACAAACTTGTTTGGAAATATTTTTGAATTTGAGAAAAAACAGTATATGAATTTATACAATGTTTTACTCAGTATATTATATAAATATCTAAAACTAATAGATACTCTCATAATAAATAAATAAATAATCTTAGATATTTTAATAATAATTCATCAAATCCTCGTTGGAAATCAAATTCCAAGGAATTTTTCTTCTTCTTTAATTTTATTTCTTAAATAGAATAAATACAATAATAAAATTCAATTAATTAAATAAATAAATAAATTAATAGGAATTAGTTATGAAATCAATTAGGGATTCACGGGGATTTTACACATACACCCACGATTAATATATAACGCTTACCTTTAGTAGATTTTTTTTAATTGATTATTTTCTTCTATTAGCTGGAAATATAATAAATAAATTAGTAGAATTATTGCAATATTCTTTATTTATTTTCATTTCATTTCATTTATTTATTAATTAAGTAAGCACACCCTTTGTTATTTGGTTGCTGAATAACGAAATGTTCTGAATGTTCTGTCTCTGAATTCGATGCCATTTTATTGAATTCCATTATTCTGTCTACATCAATTAATAAAATTTTTAAAGAGGATTATTTGCGATGAATAGAAGCGAGAGAGGTAGAGGAGGTAATGAAATAATACCTGTTGAATCGAAAGATTCAACATCAGGACAGCATCGATTCCCGACCAGAGCGTGCAAGCTGCGAGGCCCCGCCCCCAGAGTGGCTGAGTGGATGCGCGCGCATGAGCATTGGCTCGCTTGTTTTTATTTAACGTTACGGACACTTTTCACAGACTAGGGTACCACCCGAGGCGTCCCATAAGTTCACTTCGTTCCAAAAAAAAAAAATTTATAAAGAATCAAGAATATAGGTATTATCTATGGAAAGCATCTTGCGACCCAGGATTCAATTCAGGGACTATTAGACTAAAGAGAAATTTGGCTATCGCTCATTTGATTCCTAGGCCAGGGCTGTCCAAAACACAGCACGAGGGCCGCATGAAGCTCTTTATAAAGAATCAAGAATATGGGTATTATCTATGGAGAGAAGCATCTTGCGACCCAGGATTCAATTCAGAGACTATTAGACTAAAGAGAAATTTGGCTTTATCTAGCTCATTTGATTCCCTAGGCCAGGGCTGTCCAAAACACAGCACGAGGGCCGCATGAAGCTCAGCACTGCAATCTAAGAGCCCCGACATAAAATTATAAACTTCCTTGAAACCTTGAGATTTTTAATGTCCTTATGGAAACATATATGATATTTTTTTTCTAAAATAAGAAGAAATTGGAAAATCATCGTAAAAGTTTTCGAAGAAAAATGGACAGATTTTCAACTTTTAATGTGAAAAAATATATCAAGATTTCGGAAAAAATAATAGCACTTGTGGCATATTTTGATTCCATTTTTATTAGATTTAAATATTTACCTGCAAACTTTATGATTGAATGTATTTTCAATCAGAGATTGAACTGAAAGAAAAATTTAATAAGGTCTCTTTATTAAAATTTTATAAATATTATCTAACCAGAAACAAATACTCCTGGCTTCACAATATTTATAAACTTTTTGGAAATATTAATTTATATATAAATAGTAGGTATGTAATGCTTTTTTTAAGAATAAAATTTACTAAAAACAAAGTTATAAGCTCAACTTTCAGGTGAAAAAAATAATGAAGATTCGAATATTTAAAAAACATTCATCTAATATTTACATTTTCTAAAATATTTATTATTTCAGTAGGTAATTAAAAGTTTTGACATTGTCGCTTCTGCCATGGTGGATTTCATTATTTTATATTATAATTATTATTTTTTATTGAGAAATATCAATAGAATTAGTATATTTTATATGCGGGACGAAGCATTTGTTTTTTCATCAAATGCGGCCCGTGTAATCCTAAAGGTTGGACACCCCTGCTTTACTAGTTGAGTTGTATATCGAAAGAGGAGTTCAAGCTCAAACCATCTAGAATGCAGATTTTTGTAGAGAAACTCTCATCAAAATGGACGAAGTTTCAATATATATATATATACAATATATGGTATAGTATTTTTCAAATTTGGGGAAAATTCAATAAAGAATGAAAAAAAAATCTCACCTGGAAGACGAGTGGGAGCGAGCAGAATCACCGGAGAGTCCTCAACGAGTGAGTCCTTGGTGGAAAGCGTTGATTTTGGCCTGAAGGGGTTCACAATTCACGTCTCATGGGCTCAAAGGGTCATGGTGGGAGTGAACTTTGGACTCTGCAATAGAGAGTACTAATTATTGTATAAGCACCTAAAAGTTAAAAGGGAAATTCTAGAAGTATCGAATTGAAAGATTTTTCCAATTCGAGCAAACAGGTCGTAGCTTGTTTACAAACAAGTCATAGCTTGTTGTCGAACCTCTCGCAATATACTATTAAATCTATTCTAATTCCTATTTTATAAACTCTAACTAAATACTCGTATTAAAAGAAATTCCCTTTTAATATATGTTTTATATACGATCGCTTTCTTTACTTATTCTAATCAAGCATTGTAAAATGTATACGAGTAAATGTAATTTAAATCTTCATATAAAAACTAATTTGAATATAAATTAATATAATTATTATTATAATTACTGAATCGGAGCTGTTATGCATGATTTTCTTACATGCCAGAAGAGTTATATTCCCCATCTCGGAATGTAATATCATCACCTGGATTATATTATTCTACATTATAACTATTCTTTTTATTGAGAAATATCAATAGAATTAGTATATTTTATATGCGGCCCGAAGCATTTAATTTTTCGTCAAATGCGGCCCATGTAGGCCAAAAGGTTGGACACCCCTGCCCTAGGCCATCGTACAACTATCTCAACTCTTTCACTTTTTACTTTATCCAATACTAGAATAGCATTTGTTGATTAATAATTATTTATAATCCCCGCATCATTTGCACGAAACTGGTACCTTCAGTAACGTCCAAATCCATATAATGTCGTCCTCTTCTCCTTCTTTTTGCTTATTCTTGACATACGATGCAGTAGTCCATCCGGCTGCACTTCCTTGCATCAATATCAATTAAAAAAATTATGATAATACATATTATATCATATCCTTAGTAAAGCATTCAAATCTTATGGACTTGAGCAACCCATAAAATTATTTCTTCTTCTTTTCACGATGGAGGGGCCAACCCAGGCCTTTAGGGGTTGCACCTTTTTGGTGTAACTCCTTCTCTCATCATTATCATAAAAACAATTAACATTGGAAATATGATTAATATTAATTTGACAAAATATGGTAGAAAATTAATGGTCAGGTTAAATTTTACCATTTTAACTTTGGCTCAAATTTAATTGATACTGAATAGCAATAATTTAATTTTTCTTAACATAAAAGTTAAAATTCACTTTTTAACAAGCGAATTTAGGAAGAAAATTATAAAGTTAGCATGTTAATCTATAAGATGTTAATTTTGAGATTTTTTTTCATCATATAAATGGATTTTCAACAGAAGTTTTTATGATATAGATGTTTAGGCTAATCAATAGACTGAACTTGAAAAGAAATGCAAAAGAATCTAGAGAGAGATGTAATGAAATTAAAATTAAAATTTTAAAATATAAATTGCTAGGTAGGATCACAAATAAAAGACAAATTGCTTATGACCAAGACTATAATATATTTCGGGTTACTAGCCAATCTTCAAGAATTCACATAGAAAACTAGGAATCCTACCTAGTAATTTATATTTTTAAATTTAAATTTTATTAAATATGTTTTACCTAGAACCTACTACACCATTCTCCTTGAACAAAAAAGAGATGTATTGAATTGAAAACAACATTTTTAAAATCTCTCTAATTTTTCCTAACGATTATAAGAATTGATAAAGATGTTAACTATTTCAATTCTTAATTAATCAGATTTTCAAAGATTCGAAAAAATTAATAGCCTATAAGCAAAATATTATATACCTATTTGAAAAACTGTTTACAAGTTTAAAGTAATTATATTAGTTTTTTAATTCATCAATTAAAATAAAAAAAAATCCGGTGTAAAGTAGACTAGCCTTCTCGTGGTGCACCCCGGGCAACATAACTTGTTCCGGCAAAATGGTCTACCGTTTTGGCCCCCGGACCATACAAAGGATTTCCCAGTGTATATCACCGATAGATAATTCCCCACCTCATTAATCAATCGTTTTAAATGAAATTTTGATTGTACGGTTGATAATTTTAAATATTTATTTTTTTATTCTTATCCAAAATGGCTTAAAATATTTCAATTCTTCACTTTATTTAATCTTAGGATTTACAGGAATCTTAGATTTTTCTCAAGTTCCACATATCCAGGGGCGGATTTAAGAGACCCAGGGCCCCTAGGCACTTGACATTTGCCCCCCCCCCCCCCACCATCTCGAAGCTATTTTGGAAATTTAGCAAATTAAATGCACTAGTACAGAACATATTTTTTTTATTTTTTATTTATTCAAGAACATTGTATTTGTAGGGGCATCTAGCCTTTTTAATGTACAATATTAGGCCAATTTAATTACAAAGAAAATAAACAATATGATACAAACAGATCAAGTAAGAGAAAAAATTTAAAAAGGGAAACAACAATTATATGGAACAAAAACAATAAATATACTGAATATAGAGAAAAAAATAAAACTAAAAAATGACAAAAGAAGAGAGGAAAAAATAAATTTTTAATTGACTTTAATGATTTTAATAAACATCAGAATAATACAGTCTATGTTACTATATAGTTACGTTATTCTATAGAATTTATACAATCTTACGGCGAACTTTCTTCTGTGCAAAAGAACGAATGACGTCTTCATAGTGAATTGACTGCATTATTTCTGACTCTATGTACATTACAGAGAGTGAATTGAGCCTGTTCTCTTCTATGTTAGATTTTAAGTAATTTTTTACTCTCTTTAGCGCTGAAAACGACCGTTCTGCTGAGCCGTTTGACGCTGGTGTACACAACAGCATATTCGGAACGCAATTCCTACGTTTGGACAAATGTGCTTATGTAAATGGAGCAGCAATCCAACGTAAAAACTCTTAGTAATTTTAATGAGAATGTTAAGCGATATTTGTTTAGCCAGAGATTGTGATTGCATACTTGTATGATATTTGTAATGCCTTTGTAGATCCCTTGTGATCTTTTTAGGTTGAAAAAAAATACTCCGCAACCAGGGCCCCCAGACCGGCTGGGTCCCTAGGCCCGGGCCTTGTGGGCCTAGGCAGAAATCCAGCACTGCACATATCCAATATACAATACATGCACTAGCGTCTTCTATTCCTGAATTTGTTATTATTTTCGATGTGAGCATTAAAGCTTGATCGATGTGATTTTGAAGGAGCCCGAAAGAATAAAAGTTCTTTTGATTATTTTAAATGTTAAAAAATTAGGTAAAATTACGAGGTGCAGTTCACATAAAATAAAATAAAACAAAAGTTAGTTTTGATTTCGATATATTTCGGATTGTCAGCCCATTGACAGGAGTTAGAAAACTTATTTTATGTGAAACCCACATCGTAATTTTACCCAATTTTTTATTATTAAAAAATGTTTCACCTTGAATCAACACCTATGTCCTTAAAAGTTATTTTAAATGTGTTCATATGAATAATATCAGATTCTATATTATTATACAATTTGTTTAAACGGTATGACTTTTTTTTATATATTACTTTTGAGCCTTTAGATCTATCATCATCCAGTATTTTCATTTTGTTTTTTTTTTTATTATAAGTAGAAGAGGGAAAAAATATTTTTTTTTTAGAAGACGGGAAAAATAATTAATCTGATTAGGAAAGCTTGTTGATGGAGAGGAAGAGTTGAGTTAGTATGAGTTCAGGAGGAGCAGGGGGTACGGGGGTTGGACTTTTTGTTTCTTTTCATTTCCGGTTCGTGGCGACAGCATGGCGTTACATTATTTTAATATTCATGACCGTCAGATGAAGAAGAAGACCAAGAAGAAGGAGGAAAGGAGGGAAAAGGAAGAAATACGAGACCGTCGCCTTGTATCGATATATATATATATATATTCTAAAGTTTAAGGGTAAAAAGGAAGACGAAAGTAAAGTAGACAAGGGGTGGATAGATAAAATGAGCATTCGTCGCCTCTTGGGAGGGAATTGTGGGGATCGCTTTACGCTCCAAAACATCCCCTTTGCGCCCCCATAGCAGATCTTTGGCCAGCCCTATCCGTTCCTCTGATTCGACCTTAGTCGAAACTATAACCACAGAACCAAAACCCGAAAACCCTTATGTTCCTTCCTCCCTACCCGGCCCGCTACCCTTAGCAACACTCCCCCGCAAACCACCCTACTTCTACTCTGTTGTGAGGCTCATTTACTTTAACCGCTACATATTATGGAAATGAGATGGGATACGGAATATATGATTTAAATAAAAAAAAATAAAAAAAAAATAGTCAAAATATTTAAATATTAAATTTATTTTTTTTGGATGAGAGAGAAAAACGATGTTTTTTTTATTTATTTACATTATTATGAAATGTTGTATTTATTTTATTTTTATTAAGTCAATGTTTCACCCCGGACTTATTAATATATATTTATTTAAAATCCCCAAGGGCATCCGGGGTAACTTTGGTCCATTCCAGACAAATTTCAATAAATTACCATACATCATGCTTTTAGGGTAATAGAATATATAGATCCAATGGTAGATCTAGGAATTGTTTCCAGTTGAGTGGGGGAGATACACACGGGGGACAGGTAGAAATTTTGAAATTTCAAAATCATTAAAAAAAAAAAAAAAAAAAAAAGGAAAAGGAAAATCGCTTCCATCTTCCCAAGAAATCGGTATTGGCCTATCCCTGAATGGGAAAGATAATAGCGCCTACTGTGTATCGGAAAACGATAATCAAATAGGAATTAAAAAAAAAATTGAGATTTTTTCTAGATTATAGTAGAGAATATTCATTTCATTATTTCACGAGATAATAATTATTTTGTCAAAAGGTCTGCGAGTTAGTATCTATGTTAGAGAGTTAGAGAATTATGGCCTCGCTCTAAAACAAAAACCAATAATAGTATCAGAACTAAATTTCCCATTTAGTTTTTTTTTTCGATTATCTCTTTTCAGGTAGCCTCCTGAGATCCGACTGAGAAGTTAGATTCTCTCCGGAAAATTTTACCCGAATAGACCCCATCATGCTTCGTATTCTAGGAATTCGTAATCTGGTGGTTTCCCAATGCCATACACATAACCACCCCCCCCCCCCCTCATTCGGGGAAGATAGAAAAGAAGTATAAATGGAGTTCAGTTTGGAATATACTTCTCTAAAAGCATGTGGGAAAAGTAAGAGCTCTCGCAAGTAGAGTCACTATCTTTTGGTAGATCTTTCCTTAAAAGGAATCGTAAAATAGTATTCACCAGCAGAAATAACAATAGAAAAGATTTATCAAAAGAAACGAAATAGAAATAGCTAAATAGAATTTGATAGGTTAAGGTAAAAATGAGAAGAGAAATAAAGAATCCATGGAATATGTCTTTACGTAGGGTTACCACGTAGTTTCTAGATTGAGAAACTAGTATTCCGGGAAACAATTTTTATATTGAGGAGATTAAGAGCTGATTAGGTTTTGGTTGAAATCGGATCAAAAATTTGGGTGGAGAGGCTCTTAAAAAATTTTCAATCCAAGAAAGCTGACATTTAATATAAACGAGTCTTATATTTAAAATGAGGTGCGAGTAAATATTTCTTTCAGAGTCCGAAATGGGGTTCAAAAAAATAAAATCATCTCTATAAATCCTAGACTCATTATTCGATGCTAAATTTTGACTAGGCGCCTATTAAGATTTTACGCGAATAACTATATCAACGTGGAAATTATAGTGACCCAAAATTGGGGTAGGGGTTCCAAAAATATATCTAATTTAAATCTATATATATCCATAAAATAATTTAAGACTTGGCCTTTTTTTAGACATGTGATTTTGTTTGGATATATAATTACTTAATAATGGTTATGATAATGTTAACTGTTGCTTTAAAGTTGAAAGAAAAATGAAATTTTAAATAATTTTCTTTTTTGTTTATGATCTGAAATTTGGAGCCCCTTAAAAGTAGTCAACTAAATAGACACAATAGGAAATCTTATCCCTACCCTACAGGCAAAAAGAGAAAAACATCGTGGCTGAATGAAAATGTTTATTTAATGTATGTATTTTATATGTATACGATTATTTATAAGTATTAGTATAGACAATAAAACAGATTTAATATCAACACTTTCAATTTTTTAAGACAGATTTAAGCCGACACCCTCGATTCTGAGCAACCTTACCTTACGAATGTTTTCCATTTTCTTAATGGAATGCGGAAGTAAATCTTAACTTCAGGTGTTTAGATGCCATGCCCCCAGATTAATCCCTCCTGACATCTGGTGGCAGAAAAGAAAGGAAACTATTTCCATTCTCCCATAAGAGCAATGAATTTACTTCCTCATTAACTAGCAGCCCTGATTTTTTCCAAAATATAATTATGTTTACATGTTACACCCTCTGGAATTGATCCTCTCTAAAAGCTGAAATACTATATATAAGTTAGAGAAGTTCATCTTAAACGATTTCCCATTAATCGGATAGCTTTTCGGTACTTAGGTTCAGAAGGACTACAGTTTTTCTAATGTGTAAGCAAACTTATTTATAATATCATAGAGAACAATCTCTTTGGTTTTTGGGGTAACTTTAAAAAGTGATTCGTTACGTGTACGCTTTGCCTTTTAAGCCTATAAAAATAATTTGTCTCATAATTTCAATGTAATTTTTTTCTAAGACGATCCCTTCCATCCAAAATAAATAAATAATCAATAAATTTTATCGAAATGAATAAACCCCAGACGAATTTTATTTTCAATTACATGTGATTCATTTGATTGTCATCTATCAAGAATAATAATATGACAAGGACATAAGAAAATCGTCGAGTTTATTTATTTAGTGGAATAGAACTTGCCTGTGAATTCATGCATAGATGGCCATAAATAAGAGAAAATAACCAGTGAAATTTTACTGTCTCTCGTTCGTTTTTTTTTTATCCTCTTCTCGGTTTTACTTATCCCTAGAGAGTCAGCGAAGGGATGGAATTGTCCATCACATCGACTGAAAAGAGAAATAATGGGGGATCTAAAAAAAAGTTTATAGAGGGTGCTGATGGTCGTCCGGGCACGATGCAATTCTCATTGATATAAATACCAATTGTCAAGACACGAATTTGTGAAGTCTTTATTTTCATGCCTTCCTGGATGCAATTTGGTGGCAAGCAATTAGGAATTCCGCCCTATATGGATTATTTAATACTTTTGTCCCTTAATTTTTAATTTTGTATATGATATTACAGAAAGTGCCCGTATGTATATTATATGTATGTATAATTGTACATATATTCTGTATACCTCCGCTTATCTCAAAAACCATCGGAACCAAATTAACTATAAACGCAATTGTATCTCACCATGTAATTGAAAAGTTTTTGTTTTGCCGAGAGTAGCAGAGTTGTTGATTCACAAAGAGAAACAAAGAGGTTGTCCTCTGCTTGATGCAAATAAACATACACACAAATATCTAGATGATATATCTGTATATATATTATTTATTTGTTTGAGACTATAGTTTCGAAGACTTGGTCTTCATCATCACATGATTTAATTATAAATGTTTGTTTTTCATGGAGTCAATATCGTATGGATATTGAAAATTTGGTGTTCCTTCCTCACTGGTGGTCAGCTTAGAACCAATTCTGATTAGAACCAATACTGATGATGAAGACCAAGTCTTCGAAACTATAGTCTCAAACAAATAAATTATATATATACAGATATATCATCTAGATATATTTGTGTGTATGTTTATTTGCATCAATACCTCTTTGTTTCTCTTTGTGTATATCACCATGTGCCACTATCAATAGTATTTCATCTTTATTCTTTGTTCTTAAGTAAATGTAATAAGCTTATAAATCACGAAAGAAAAGTTTCTTCTAAATTCTCTCATGGAAAATTTTTATTTCATGACAGAAGACTTGTATTCAGCCCGGGTTTGATCCCAAGTGCCGAAAATGCTTCCTTGGCTATTTGGTTTGTCCACCGAGGTGAACCTCTCTGACATTAACCATATATCACGACCGGTGAATAATAAGCCGTAGGCCAGGATAGAATTTGTTCACTAAGATTCAATTTACAAAGAAGTGAATACAATCCTTCTGACGAGAAATAAAATTATCCATGACATCTAAGATTTAATAGAAGACAATCTACCATTTCTTACGAAATTTTAAGTCCTCTTTCATCGATAATTCGAAGTTATTTAATAATTAAAAATAATTAATATTTCAGAAAAATCATGTGTTATGGGCCGTCCATAAATTACGTTCCATAAATTACAAATTTCAATATTTTTAGACCACCCCTGTCTGACATTCTGTCACATTTTCATTAAGCGCCCTCTGTATTGTGACGTCACACTATCATTTTTATACCCTATAATTTAATAATTGTAGAATTTTTTTGTAAATTAAACTCAACTTAGTAAAGGAATTTAATATATATAAAATTAACTTTATTTTTATTCATATCATTTAACACAATATTCACTAATACAATTATTATTGCATTATAAATAAATTATTATTATTAACTAGCTTCAAGGCCCGCCTTTGGCGGGCCTTTTGCTAGCCAGGGGACTTTATTGATGTTTTATTAGTTACAGAGAATAAATATAATTGTTTTATTATAAAGTCTTAAATAGTCTTAAAGATTCTATTTAACTGCAATATACACTCATAACAAATAAGATGAAACAAATATTTAAAATGTATTAAAAATCCACTTGTTATCATTAAGGGGAAAATAAAAAAAAGTTATATTATATGTACGTATTATTATAGATAAGAAAACTTGAAAATTACATTTAGAAACAAAAGTATATACAATCTATTTATAAAAAATTCTCTTATTCTCAAGCTTGAGTAGTTTATCATAAAAGAATTTAGTCTTTTTGATTTTAAGTCGATTCTTCCACGTTTTCAGTAGAGGTTGCCATTAATAGTCAAAACATCAAAAATGGAATGCAATAAGGTTATTCCTCTAGTATTAGATAAGCATCGATGGTTATTTTTGATTTTAAGTTGATTCCTCCATGTCTTCAGCAATGGCTACCAATATAAAACGAAACGTCAAAAATCTAATGTAGAATGGTTATTCCTCGACTGTTAAAAGAGAATCGATCATTATTTTTGAATTAAAGTCAACATGAACTGCAAATTGCAAGTGATATCATATTAATAATAAAGAAATAAACATATTAATATTTCAAATGAATTTGGATAAAGTTTAGCAACGATCCGTTGCAGTTTATTTTTTAAATTTTTTAAATGTACTTTAAAAAAATAGATAGTTTTTTTAAATCTTTGTTGCATTATTAAATTCTTCTTCAACGATAATGTGGTTAGAACTATTGAGAATGAATGACACTCAAAAATCTTAAAAACAGGGCCGCCAACACTTGTTTTTTTTGCTCGTTTAGTTCTTTTATTGTCTGGCAAGCTATGTTGGCTAACCTGATTTTTTTTTAGTTTTTCCTAAATTTTCCAATTTTCCGGGCAACTTTTCCAATTTTTTTTACGTATTAACCTGAATTGGACTATTACGAACATTAAAAAAAAATAGCCAAATCGGTCCAGGCATTTGAGAGATCTGCGCTTATAAAGAAACAGAAATTCATTTTTATTATATAGATAAAAAAATAAGTGTTTTTGCTAAAAATTGCTTGCTTACAATTTTTTGTCTAGATTTATTTTACCAACATTTTCAGGTTGAAATAATAATAACCTGAAATCTAAAAAATATATTTGAAAAAAATTTTAATTTGACTTTTGTAACATCACAAATTTTAAGGTCTCCGAGCACCCCTGTCACATTTTGTCACAAATCCGAGATGGCTCCTCCCCTTGTGACGTAGTTTATGGACGGCCCCTTACGGATAAAGCCTGAAGAAAGATAATCTGGGGTTTATCTGGATATACTTACATTATAAAGCTGCTCTGTATAAAGCTCAAAATAAGTCGATATTTTCAGCATCATCGGGATTTATCCGGATAAACCTGACATTATTCAAACTGCTCTGGATAATGCTGTTCATAGATTGAAAATATTGGCGTTCTGTCAATTGTCACATCTAGTCGAAATAACTTAAAAGATTTAATACAAGAAACACTCATGATCGAATTTACCCCAATGGCTACGACCTGAATTCAATTTTTTGAAAAACAATAGGAGCTAAATTTTTCAAGCTATGAGAATCAATAGAAATAGTCATATTAACATTTCATTCGATACGCAAAGTAGTCAGATTAAGAGCATAGAAGTTATGTTAAAAAATACCGTTTTTTGACCATAGTCACCTCACATGAAGGTAATAAAACAATCAAGAAATTATTTTCAACGTTATTAGTTTATCATCATCATTGAATACACAGTCCTAAGACTGATTTGACACAACCACCCGACTCCACTCGGCTCTATCCCATGCCAGCTCTTTGACCTCTCTAAATGTATCGCATCCCATATCCCTAATTATTTGGTCGAAATATTCTAATCTGGCCCTTCCCCTTTTCTTTCCCATCTTCCATTCCAAGATATCTCTAAGAAATCCCCCTTTTCTCAGTGTGTGCCCCATCATCTGACCCACTATTATAAAGGTATTTATTTCACTTAATAAAATATTCAGGAAATTATTGATTAAAGTTTTTATGGCCTAAATTTTTATTAAAACTGTTTGTTAAAAACCACATTTTTTCACAATTAATTATACATTTTTCAAAAAATAAATGAATATATAAAAATATAAAATACGACGTTTCTATCACTATATCTCTGATCATTTTCAAGTATGAGACACCTGGGCAACGGCCTACATTATGATTATTTCAGATGTCTCAGTACAGCCAGGCCAGCGATGTTGTTATCAATTCCTAATCAGCAGCCAATACAAGGTACTAAATTTAAAATGTTTTTACAAAATATTATACAAAATGAGGAAAAACACAAATGTCGTAATGAGTTAAACAGATGAAAGAAATACCTATGTATTATTTGTGCTTATACAATTATATATAAATTATAAATAAACCCCATGTAATAAATCCTTTTTTATAAGGGTCAACTTTCAGCTCAGTTGTCTGTATGCCGTTGCCCAGGTATCTCATACTTGAAAACATTCAGGGACATAATGATCGAAACGTCGATTTTAAATTTTTATATGTGTTTATTAGTTTGTTGATAATATACTATATACTAAGTTATAAAAAATGTGATTTTTAACAAAAAGTTTAATAAAAAAAATTATTTTCAAGATTTTGTATTTTGTAAATAAATTAATTAACTTTTTTGTCAATTATTGTTTTATTAATTAATTAATAACCATAATCCATATTTATAATGACTAAGCAATTTAAAATACTCCAAAAAACATTAGATTTCGCTGGGCCTAAAAAAAATTAAACGAGCTCGCTGAAGTTTAATATAATGTGAAAATAATAATATTAATAAACAAAAAAGTTAAATTGAATAAAGATGTTGTAGTCTGTGGCATGTAACATTGTTAATGAGCGAAAGGTGAAGGGGGTGGTAAATGGTAAGTGGTAAGGGGTGGCAGATTGAGCCTGCATGTTGTTAGCTGGCTGAGCTTAAAGCCGCCTGCCTATTGAGTGGTAGGCAACCAGTGCGACGGCCATATATAATCGAAGACCCCTGTTCCTAAACAAGAATTGACGCCTATTGTTATCGAATTATCTTGTTCGACGCGTGTTTTATGTTTCCATGTGGTCCAAGTCGAGTGACAGGAACATCCACTAGTTCATTTAATAGGTGGTCATGAATGATAAACCTTTGGATTGGTCAAATAACAGGACAAGAGAAGAAATTTTATTTTTTAAATGAAAAAAAAAACGAAAATCAAATTATTTTTTATCTTGGTTTCGTAATGTATTCATTCTAACATTGAATAGCTTATAAATAAATAACAAAAAACCTTTAGGTTGGTCAAATAAAGCCTGAAAAATGATTTTTTATTTTTTGCAACGAAATTTTCTCTGGAAAGAGACGGACTGGTAGAAATTTTAATTGAATGTAATAGAAGGCAGCCCAGGGGTAGTGAGTGAGAAAAGAAAAAAATAACATATATCAAATAAGGTGTAATTTATTGGAATCCTTCCTTCTTTCCTATCAAACCGACATTTCGGAGGATTCTTCCCTCCTTCTTCAAGGTTTCAATGGGTCAATGAATTAAACAAATAAAATGTTTCCTTCTTCTCTCCACAGTAGTGTTCAAAACTTTCTTCTTTTTTAGCAAAAGCATAGAAAAAAAAATTGTTTTTCTATTCATTTGCTAAAAAAGAAGAAAGTTTTGAACATTACTGTGGAGAGAAGAAGGAAACATTTGATTTGTTTCATTCATTAACCCTTTGAAATCCTGAAGAAGGAGGGAAGAATACTCCGAAAGGTCGGTTTGATAGGAAAGAAGGAAGGATTCCAATAAATTACACCTTATTTGATGTGTTAATTTTTTCTTTCCTCACTACCCCTGAGCTGCCTTCCATTACATTCAATTTTAATTTTTTATATTGAAAGAAACAAAAATCAATTATACGTGTTCGAATGGCCTTTAGTACCAGACTTTAAATTTCAAAGGAAATTACAAAAGGTTGTCGTCTTCTAAGCCTTTCCCAATTTTATTTCAGAAAATATTAAGTTAATTTGTATTTCAGATTTTTTTTTCCCCCCACAGTCTCCAAAAATTAATTTCGATTTTATTCCATCTACTTAACTCTTGAACGCACAAGTTTTTTCACAAACAGAAATTCCCAAGCCTGTCAGTCCCACTATATGTTTAATTGGTTTATAACACATTTTTAAATAATTATATTCATGTTTTTTTATTAATTTATATCAAGATTTATTAAAATAAATAATAAATCAATACTTTTTTACTGTTTTTATGTATTTTTTACTATACTTTGCTATAAAATTTTTGTTTTAAATGAAAAAGTCTCGACAAAGTCACGGTCACGGCCTGTCAGTCCCACTATAGGTTTATTGGTTTATAATACATTTTTCTTAGACCATGAAATATATAGACACGCCTTGGTGTTGATTTGGTGAGGCCAACATCTCCTATAGAACTTGACGTCATCTGTAGGTAGGAACACCCAGAAATAGCATGGCCACTATAGGAATTATTATACATTGAGATAAATTTATCGTAGTTTAGATTATTTATTTTGGATTCCAATAATCGCAAATTAATATTAAATTAATATAACCAAAATATTTATGCAAGAACGTGACGTCATCTGTAGGCGATGTTGGCCTTACTTCACTCTGTGTGGAGAGTAGCAGAGAGCGTGTCTATATATTTCATGGTCTAAGACATTTTTAAATAATATATTCATTTTTTTTTTTTTTTTATTAATTTATATCAGGATTAATAAAAATAAATAATATATCAATAGTTTTTACTGTTTTTACTGTTTTAATACACAGAAAACCCCCGGGCGGGGAGAGGCTTTGTGATTGTAAAATGGTTTCAAGAAAAAATTTGGTGTATTTTTTTGGAAAAATCCTTCTATTATGTATTAATGAAGAAATATTAAAAACTTGGAATTTAGGGGACCTCTTTTCTGAAAGTTATGAAAAGAAAGGGTGTGACCGTCTTATGCGTTTTGGGGTTAATTCCGTTTTTACATTTTAATAAATTATAGGGTTCACGGATTTACGCTACATATCAGAATTACCTTATCCCCATTTTTATTATGACATCTTAAATAAATCTATCATACTTTTTATCATTAAATTAAATAAATTTTCTTTTTACCTATATATGATACATTTTTAAAATAACAGAGTAAGGTAAAACGAAACCATTATAAAGTAAATATAAGGGGTAAGTGGTGTTTAGAATGTAATGTTCAAAGCTTTTTGAGACTAACGGAATTTTTATTGAAGTGGGGTGGTCAACCACACGTGCTGGGAGTCTAGAGTAATAAAATCATTTTAATATTGAAACTAGGTATAATAATTTTTGAAGTATCAATTTATTCCACCTCTCCGTATATATATAGAATATTCCCATTGGAATTATTCATTACATGACGTTTTAATTTCTATTATCGGAGTCGCTTAAAAAAAAAAAATTGAAATAGCATTTTTCTGTGGTATGAATAGATTAAGTCATAAAAAATCTATTTTAATAGAAAAAAAAATTATAATTGATTTTTTTATGCCTTAATCAATTATTCACATATATTCTAATTATATAATGGATACCTATATTGTATATCATATAAAAACCAATCCCCTAGGGGCAAGGATATTTTTGGAATGAATATCTGAAAAAATAAATATACCTGTAGATGATCAAAGTTGATGTAGTCATGTACCTTTAGTAATTTACAAGCTGCAAGGCCCGCCTTCGGAGTTTGAAGAACCAAGAACTCACTCACGTGGTCAGGGTAGCTATAAATCCCTGAATTAGATCTATCCTCTTTTGAGAGGATTTATCTATCCTCTACCCCTGAAATAAATAACATACAAAAATGTCGAATTTTAAATCGTTTTTATTTATAAAATTTAATGGCATTGAAAATGAATGATTTTAAAAATCCAAAAAATATTTGTCATTAATGTTTGGTAAATTTTTCAAATTTTATAAATACTGAAGATAGATAGATAGATAGATAGAAAGCAGTCCAAGGATATATAAAAAATGATGCTCAATAAAAGAAGATTTATTGGAAACTTTTCTTTTTACACTTTTGAACTAACGTTTCGAAGGATCTTCCCTTCTTCTTCAGAGTTCAAAGGGTCAATAGAGGAAGCATGTAACAATTTTCGTCGTGTCGCTTTTATCAGTGCTCGTTGAGGTTGTAGAGATATCATCAATATCTTTACAACACCAATAAAGGAGACAAGAAGAAAATTATTACATCCTTTGAACTCTGAAGAAGGAGGGAAAATCATCCGAAATATCCTTTCAAAAGTATAATTAGAAAAGTTCCCGATAAATCTTCTTTTCTTGTGAATCATTTCTTATTAAAGTCAAGAATTTGACGTCCAGAAAGTTAATAAGAGATAATAAATTAATATCGTTGTTGAGAATATGAAACAATTATGAACCACAAACAATACAGTAAATATCGAATTGTTGTTGAGTAAATTTGATATGTAGTGATAATGCTAAGTGTTTTGGAGAGGGGGAGGGAAATTGAAATTGAAGGACTTGTCGTCTCTGGCTCTGCTTGTGATGAATGGTCTATCCGGATAACGATTGATGGATCAATGATAAGGGATAAGCGAGTGTTGAGACAAAAGGACTCGAGGAATCAACCTAAAAGCTTCCTCTTAATAAAATAAAGGCTACAGTTTTATTTTCAAGTTATTTAAATGAATCGCAGTAACTAGAATAATACATTATTTTTACTTTACCATACAGGGTATGTTCAAGTATTGTAATCGTGCATGAAAAAAGTGTTTATTTTCCTTCTTTTTTTCAAAATATCTCAAAAACGGCTAAAACAATTTTGATTAAAAAAAATTGAGCTAAACCATAGTATTTCGCTCTACAAAAAAGCTCTAATAACTAAACATCGAAAAAATTATATTTTTCGAGATAATAATTGTTTTGTCAAAATGTCTGTTAGTTAGTCTGTCTGTCCGGTTGTCTGGTTAGTTAGTCTGAGCGTTACCAAATTTGTGTGGTCGAGCTAGCTAAAAAACTAGGGTTAATATCGAAACCAAATTTCACAAGTATTTTTGGCCCATTGAGATTAAGAGCTGATTAGATTTTGGTGCATATCGACCCAAAATTACGAGAGGTGGAGGGGGGGTTAAAAATTAAAAATCTAGGCTATTTGAGCAAACTCAACTAAATTGTGTAAACATAATCAGTGGGACCCCAGAAGTTTAAAAATGCAAAAACTAACCGCCCAAAATGGGGGGGGGGGTGGCCAAAAAATGAAAATCTAGGCTCTTGTACCAAACTCAACCAAATTTTGTATACATAATCAGTGGGCCCCCAGGAGTATAAAAATGCAAAAACTAACCCCCTTCCCCTACATGATTATAAATAATTTTATTAAATATAAGTGAGGGGGCCAGGTTGTATGGTAAAGTCAAGTGGATGGCCACATCAGAACATGTCAGCTTATTTAATTCTGTAGCTAAATTCCTAAATTCCTATTATTCTTTTAAGCCTGGAAACAGAAAATTTTCAATTCGGATAGGTTATATTCAAATTAGCGTGGTTTGATTGAAGTAACATAGTTTGTATCGCTTTTAGTTCTCTCGGGAATAGAACCAGTTTCTAAAAAAATAAAAATAAAAATACTCTGTATTTTTACTGTTTAGAGCAGGGGTGTCCAACCTTTTGGCCTCTACATGGGCCACATTTAAAAAAAATAAAATTGTCTCAGGCCGCAGATATATACTAATTCTATTGATATTTGTTAATCAAAAAAGAAAGTTATTAGTAATGTAGAATAATGATATCCATAATGACAAAGAAGCAAAAATGATATAGCATAACAATCTTTGAGTTAAATAAATTTATAATTTTCTCATTAATATATTAAAGAATAATCAACATATTAACGAGAATTGTTTTGATCACGCTTTTTAACAAGATATATATCGCGAGACTACTGCTGGTTGAAGCTATTGGAGTCTACTGAGTCTTAAGTCTGGACCAAGAGAGAATGAAAAAGATATGATCCATTTAGCTATAATCCAACGTCATTATTGCGTTTAGCCCGCATGACACTTGGATGGATCACCATTTTCAAGTTAGAAATATATAAGTTCAGATATTATTTTCACTTAATGTTTGACAAAAATCACCTACATTTGATTCGCAATTGAATCAAATATAGGAAACATACGATTAATCTTTGAGTTCTTTTCCTTCAGGATTTTGTTTTTAAATCAATTAGTACTTCAAAAAGTTTTAATTACTTATCTAATAAATACGAGTATTTTAGTAAATGGAAATATGAGATGAAGAATTATTTTTAAATATTCGAAACTTCATTATTTTTTTTACCTGATAGTTGAGCTTATAATTTTGGTTTTAGTGAATTTATTCTTGAAAATAGCTTCACGTACGTATATCTAAATTCATATTTTTAAAAAGTGAATAAATATTGAGAAGCAAGAAGGAATATTTGTTTCTGGGTAGATAATTTTTGTAAAATTCTAATAAAGAGACATTTTTAAATTTTTCATTCAGCTCTGATTGCATTTCCAGAAGAAAATCTGCAGGTAAAATATTTATATCTAATAAAAATGTAGTCAACATATCCCAAAATTGGGATTATTTTTTTGAAAATCTTGATATATTTTTTCACATTCAAAATTGAAAATCTGCCTTTATTCTTAAAAAACCTTTGGGGAGATTTTTCAATTTCATCTTATTTTAGAAAAAAAAAAAAATACATGGTCAAATTGTATCAGATGTTTTCCAGTAAGTACATAAAAATCTTTAAGGAAGTTTATAATTTTATGTCGGGCCACATTCATTGAAGTGCTGGGCTGCATGCGCCCCGCGGGTTGGACAGCCCTGGTTTAGAGGAATGTCGGAAATATAAAGGAAAGGAATTTTCAAATATAATTTTCTCTGTCTGTCTCTGTGTGTATGTTGGCCTGTTTGAATTCCGATACCCTCAATTACAAAAAAATTAAAGATCATAGAAAGTTTTTTTCTTTACATACGGGCCATGGTGAATATTTTAATCGTGCATGTAAAAAGATTATTTTTTACTTCTTATTTTCGAAATATCTCAAAAAAGGGCTAAAATATTTTGATAAAAAAAAATCGAGCAAATTCACGGCGTTTTGGTATACATTATAACCTTATGCAGTAAATATAGAAAAATTTATATTTTAAGAGATATTAATTATTTTCTAAAAATGTCTGTTAGTTATAGGGCACGAGTGCGTATGTTACCAAATTTTGTATAGCTCAAAAACAGAAATTTTATATTTATAAATAGAATTTGAGTATCTTTTTATGAAAATTAGATGAATATTTTTTTCAAAAATACAACTCACGGTAAAACCAAATATGTATATCAAGAAATAATCTAATTAAGGTCAAAAATCTAAGAAATTTTTTCATATGCATATCAGAGAGCTTCATCCCCTCAGGAGTTGAACTTTTAAATAATATTGCATTGGGTGTGTTTTTGTCTCGAGGCTCCAACTCCTGTCCAACCGACAAGCGTGTTAGTCTTCGGGTTCAACTCCTGTGGGGATGAAGCCCTGTGATATGAAATGTAAAAATATTTCTACTAAAATCTTAGATTTTTTGCCTTAATTAGATTCTTTCTTTTAAATATTTTATATTGAGAATAAAAGATTATTAGATTTAAGTTAATTCAAATAAGACTCAATGTTGTCTAATTTCTAGGCGCGAAAATAGAGATTTCCCTGATATTCACTTCGATTCGAATACCCTGAAAATGTGTGACAGCCTATCCATGTTGGGTGTCTCTGTCGCATCTGACCTGTCTTGGAATGAACACATCTCCTCTGTGGCGAAATCTGCAGCAAGGAAGATTGGCTTCTTATTCAGGTCCAAGCGATTTTACAAACCCCCACAACGTCTCACCATCTACAAGGCCCAAATCCGCCCCTGTCTCGAATACGGCTCTCATCTGTGGAGAGGAGCCTCAAAATATTCTCTTGCTACCCTTGATGCAATTCAGAAACGAGCCGTCAGGCTAATTGACGATTCTACCCTCACCGACTCCCTCGACTCGCTGGCTCATCGAAGAGATGTCTCTGCCCTTTCCCTTTTCTATAGATACTATCACGGCAGGTGCTCTGATGAGATAAAATCAATAATTCCCCCCAAAGCATGCTTTGCACGCAGCACACGTTTTGCCGACTCCCAACACTCTTTCGCCGTCAAATTGGAAAAGTGCCGGACCACTTCATTCGCGAATACATATATCCCCATGACTTCAAGGAACTGGAACTCTCTCCCAGGCTATATCTTTCCCAGCACCTATGATCTTCAAACCTTCAAAACCAGGGTGCATAGACACCTACGTCTACACCCTCTCACTTAATCAACTTTCCCTTCTCTTCGGTAATGCAAGGGTCTTTCGAGATCCATAGGGGCTACATCTTTACTGGTGCACCCCTTCTTGCATTCGATTGCATTAAAAAAAAAAAAAAAAAGTTGAACTTTGTCCAAAAATTAGGGGTGCAAGGGTTTTTTAAAAATTTAAAACCTATGTCCGATTGGGACTAAATTTTGCAGAGTTAAATTTAAATCCTTAGCCAACTAGGAATACGAATATCACTTTCTTAAAATGACCATCAAGCAGATGTTAGTTAATTTTTATGCTAAAATTTGTATAGGTATATCTGTTTGACTTTCTAGTATAAGAATTTTCGGTTGAATTTTTTTTTGTCTCCCCTCTTTTTAGATACAACTTTTCTATAATGTTTCATTTCAAGTGTAAATACGTACTTTTAACTTTATTGAAATAAATAGGAAATATCCTTATAGAATCAAAAATTGATCGTAATACCGTAATCAATCCTATGATTAGCTCGCCTCTATTTGACTCTTTATCCCATGCTAATTCGTTTACTTTCCTAAAAGACACATTCTTCGTATCCTTAATAATTTAATTATAAATTAAAAAATGATATTTCTTTTTATTTAAAAGGGAGAAAAAATTAAATTAAAAAATTCTTATACCTTTATTTAACATGGGGCTGAGAAGCTTCCCCCAAAAGAGTGGATGTCGTCTTTACACAATGAAAGTTAAAACGCAACTGACGAATGGCATTTAATTTGGATTTCATTTGGCTTATTTTATCTTTTTGATAAAAAAGAAAAAAATTCCTCTTTCTTTTTAATGCTAGAAATAAAAGATTTGTTTATCTGGTAAATTTTTAAGAAATAAATATTTACACTTATCTTTAAACTTTTATACAACCACCCAGTCAACTAATATATACCTAATATACATATATAATTGAAAATATTTTTTTTATTGCAATCGAATGGAAGAAGGAGACCCGGACCAGGAAGATGCAGCTCCTATGGATCTCGAAAGAAAAAAATTTCAGGAGGATCTTTAAAGTTTCAAATTATTATCCGTTATTTCAAATATTTCTATAAAAAACATTTTTTTTGTTTTGAAAATTATTGGTTCTCGAAATGAAATAAAATTGTTGTATAGTTTCAAGGGGCAATTGAAATGAATGATTTTTCCGAAAAGAGTGCGGATAGAAGGTTCGAAGTCCCTGCCTGGTATATCTTCCAGTTCAAGCATGTCAAAGACAAGTTCAGACGAGTTTTAGTCGAATAAAAATTGTCCTCGTTGAGGAACAATTAAAATAGAATTAAATACAAAAAAAAGAATAAATAAAGATGATTCGAGAATCTCTGGACTAATCCATTTCTAAGAACTCTCAATATATAAGATCGGAAATAACTAAGAGTGCTATTAACAAGTCATAGCTTGCTTATAGCAATAGAATTAGGAGAAATTTAACATTTTCTTATAGGACATGCTGACTCATTGTGGAAGATGGTCGATTTGCATCTCAGGGACTGTGGAGTTTTAAGTCATAAGAATTAATTTCTGGTTCCTACCCTCACTCATTAAAAGCAGTATCCATTTGGAGCGATGGTCCCAAAACATATTTTTAAAAAATTAATGTTAAATTAGAAAAATATCGAAAATTCGATGTAATTCCTAAAAAAAATTGCAAAAGAATTTTAGATAAGTATTTTTTAAGTATTAAATAGATATATAAATTATGGTTCTCAATAGACAAGGACGTTTAATTATTTATATTATACATAGGGATATATATGTATATATTATGTATAATAGCAATATAACAGATTAAAAAAAAAAGAAAAAAAAATTAACATAAATTATAATGACGATGATTTTTATTTAAAATTCACATCCAATCATCTATATAATTTGCACATAAATTGTTTAACAATTTTTGGCTTCAGGGTAGATCGTTTTTTTTTTTTTTTTTTGTTTTTCATTTTTATTTTTAATTATTCACGACATTGATTTTGTTGAATTATCAATTTGGAAATCGGTGTTAAATATTCATAAAAATACAAATTTATTGGTTCAAAATATAGGTTTAGCGGTTTTTGTCATTTTTTGGATGTGTAAATCTGATTTTCGAATATTTTCATTAATAATTTGTATAGATGGGATTTTTTCATTTGCTTTTGGCAGATTGAAAAAAAAAAAATAGAAACTTTTAAAAAAATTAAAAATAAAAATATGAAAAAATAATATTTTCTTTATTCGACTTTAGAATTTGGAGAGAATAATAAAAAGTTAAAACTTTTTTAAAACTCCGAAGCCTCCCCAAAATTTGAGAG
>JALMQS010000070.1:8586188-8640339 GCA_024734495.1 Forficula auricularia
GGGGTGTAAAGTAGGAAGTAAAAAGAAGATTTGTGTTCTGGTAAATCCAACTTCTCGGCAAGAAAAAGAGCTAAAATTTAAATGAAAAGTAGAAAATGTGAAAGTTTAATGATTGAAATTATGATTAAGGTGAATACCCCTTTATACGAAGATATTTTGGAGTATCTCTATCTAAAAAATAATAAATTCTGAGTAATGGAAAATTAATTATTAACTCATAAGAATATTTCAATTCAAATAAGACTTTCATGACCATTTTTCCAAGCCCTACCTCCATATTTTTCAATATTAAAAAATTTAAATTTTTATGCACCTCTCCTATTAAAGATTAATAAATCTCGGCTTTTATGGACACGGAAATATTCAAAAAATGTTCTTGTTACGGGGCTGTTTGTTTTTATGTTGGAAAATGCGAGGGTTGAAGTTATTTTCTTCCAGTTTGTAGATGAGGGTAAAAAAATGTGTTATTCACTTGACGTCCGTCAATAGCAAGATAGATCTAGCAGAGGAAGGGATGGTCATATTCGTGAGTGGAGGAAAATCGAAAATCAACTTAGGGCCGGTTGTATGTCGCAAAGTAAATGCTTTTTACAACTAACAAAGGGTAGATGGTAAATGGAGAGACTGGGACGGCCACTTTCAGTTCCTGTCATCTGATTGGCCATCCCAGTCCCTCCATTTACCATCTACCCTTTGTCAGTTGTAAAAATCATTTAATTTGCGACATACAACCGGCCCTTAGCTGTTCAAAGTCACTGAGGATCGATTAGAAGAGAGGAAAAAAGGCAAATTTTAAAAGTTCTAAGCCTTCTATTATTTTTTCTGACTAATAATATTAGTACATTATAATAATGTACTTACATAATTTCATACATAAATAATTTTTAAAAAATACAAAATTTTATTTTAGAAAATTTTTACTAGAAATTTAATTAAAAGAACACACATGCAGATTTTTAGTTAGTGAGTATAGACATTTTTGCGAGTCGGACCACATGCGCAGGATTCCGTGCTTATAATTCTCAAAATACATGAGATAGCAAATACGACTTGTTTTTCAAAAGGAATGAGTGAATTTATGGATTTTTCATAATTTTAAGTTAAACAATTACTAAACGCTGAGGGGTACAAAAATCACCTAAAACAGCTCCTTTGGACCTCTACTCAGTCATTTTAAATTAAAAAAAACTTAGTTTAATTTTACATAAAGAGATCTTTATAGGGTAATCCCACATCCCAATAAAAAAGTTATTTTCTACCCCCGAAAAATACGACCCACCTCCCAAAATAATATTCGATTAAAATTTTAATACACCTTTTTATTCACAAAAAAGTGAATTCATTAACTTCTAAATTTCAATTCTAATATTTAGTTTTCCAGCTACAATGCTCTAACGGACAGACAGAGAGACTGTTTTATTTTTTAAACAGAATAATAAAGTGAACAAATAAAATCAACGAAAAATTATTCCTAATAAATTTATTACTATTAACTGTAATTTAAAGGACTTACTTTTTTCAGGGCTGAAAGATGATCTCAGGAAAAATTACCATGTCATTTTCATGTTTAGTGCGGACGATTTACACTGGAACAAATGAGTATATTCAGTAATAATACTATAATATTTTCAATATTATAATTGGAATATTTGATGATAATTTCATGCAATAAATATTAATAAAAGAGTATCAGTTTAAGCTTACGTACACATTGGACGATTATCGGTCGATTCGAGCCGTCCGCCAAATAAAATTAATACAACAAAATTTACGAATGAATCTACCGATAATCGTCCAATGTGTACGTAACTTTAAAATAACGATTCGCTTTTGTGCGAAAAGTTTGAGCCGATTCAAATGTAGGTATGCGATAGTTTAATTTTTTTGAAATAAAATTTTTTGGTATATTCAAAATCCAGCCTCTTGATTGGTTGATATAAGCACCTTAAAAAATAACACTGTTCAATAAAAATTAAACAAAAATTTGTAACTGTAAACCTAACAATGGATTCAAGTAGAGTTTTATACACTGATTATCATGCGATTTCCTGATTTTTTACAACAGGTCATAGTTTTGAGATATTTATTGGTCAAAATGACGAAAAAGGCCATTTTGAGCTATTTTTGAGTCCCTTTAGATATTAAACAACAATATTTGAAATCAAAATAATTTATTGACGTAATAGAAAACAGCTTCCTCTTTGATTCTCAAATTACCACTTGTTTGTAGCTCAACTAGAACTCGAGTTATAACTAAAAAACTAAGACCATATGTTTTTATCTATGCTTATTATCCTTTATAATCACCTAGTTTTAGTTTTTTAGTTATAGCTCAGGTTCTAATTGAGCACAAGTGGTGCTTTGAAAATAGGAGAGGAAGCTGTTTTCTATTACGTCTACAAAATATTTTGATTTAAAAAATTGCTTTTTAATATCTAATGGGGCTCGAAAATAGGTCAAAATGCCCTCTTTCTTCGTTTTGACCAATAATATCTCAAAACTCTGGCCTGTTGTAAAAAATCAGGGAATTGCATGATAATCAGCGTATAAGACTCTACTGGAATCCATTGTTAGGTTTACGGTTAGATATTTTTGTCGACCAGTGAATCGGTTTAATAAAATTTTAAGCTTAGATTAATTTGTTAAAAATTCTATAATAAATTCATATACATCACTTGTCTAATATTTTCGCCAGGTGTGGCGAGGAATATAAAATATTTTAAACAATTAAAGTTAAAAAATTCCGAAAAAAAATATATGAGATAAATAAAATTCATTTTTCATTAGTAGATTCAACATGTCATGTTCTCTTTGCATTCTCTCCGAGTGGCTCTGTATATATATATATATACATATATATATAGGATGTATATATGTATAGATAGGGTGAAATGCGATTTGAAATTATTCGAAATTCCAAAAATAGCCGGTGTTTGATTGAGCGAAAAACCTTTTATAAGCGAATTTGCCTATAGAATAGATTCGAGTGGGCTTGAATGGGACGAATTTCATCAAATTTTTATCTCATTGACATCATCATGTTCGTCACCATCATCATCATCATTATCATCATCATCATCGTTTCCATCCAATCTCATGATAATCATTATCATTCAATTATCATCAAGGGCTTTAAATAAATTAATTATTTTACATTGGATTCTGATTAAAATTTTATTTTGAATATGTATTTTAGATTGAAATGGAAAATTTTAATTTTATAATAAATTGGAATTATATGTATTTTTTTTTAATTTTCATATATTATAAATGAAATTGTATATGGAATTAATTAATCCGCTTATGCTAGTGAATGTCCCTAGTAATAATTATTTTTTTAAATTTACTCTAATTAAATTTAAACTATCTATTCCAACATGGGATGAATTTCCAATAGAAGGCATCCATAAATTACGTTACACTTTAAGAGGAGAGAGGAGTTCCAAAAGTGATGTGATACAATTTGACAAGAAAAATGGGGCGGGGGGTTAAGACTTTTGTGACATCACATCTATAGTATGAAAACAATTGGGTAGGAATTGAAGGGTTTGCTGCAAAAAGGAGGTAGTTCCATCCTATTGATGTTGGGAGATATTAACACTATCTTGTGCAAAAAAAGCTTTTGTTTGGTACAAGAAGGATGTAGCTCCAATCGTTATTTCCAGCGTTGCTCAACAGGTGGAGCTGCCCGTCATTTTGAATTTTGTCGTCGTTTTGAATTTTTTAAACGTTTTTTTGGTTTCCCAAAAACTGAAAAAATTAGAGCTTCCTCCTTTTTGCAGCAAACCCTTCAATTGTTGCAAGCACTCCTTATAAAAGCTTATAAAAAATTATCTGTTTTTAATTAGGTACCTACATAATATGAAAAAAATGGGAGAAATATGTATATATTGGAATCATTTTAATTTGTTATATTATCTACATTTGAAAAAAAATTCTAAATAACACAATAATAATCATAATGTTGTTTAAATCAAAATTGACTCTAAATTAAAAGTTGCAAAAGATGACATCATAACAGGGGAGAAAGGGTCACTTGAATGTGACAGCCTGTGACATAGGGGAGGAAAGGGTCAAAAAACCCATGGAATTTGCATGGCATAATAAATTAATGGCCCCTCACCCATTCATATACGATTTATTATTGTATTATTATTTGTATTTGATATTTATTATATTTTACACAATCTGTATTGGGAATCGATAATGTAATTGATTCCATTTTTAGTATTTTCAAAATTTATAAAAAAAAATTGGATTGATTCAGGGTTAAAACGTCTATAAAAGAGCTCGTTTAATTTGTGATGATTCAAATTTTTTATTGAAATCGTTAGAGCCATTTTGAGAAATTTCAAAAAACTAAAAAAGTAGTGGAATTTTACTTAAATTTTACTGAAATTGTTAACACGATTGCATAGATTTTCTAAAAAGCATTTAAATGGGGACTTCGAGACGTAACGATCTGTTAAAATTTCAAATAGAATTTTTTCACGAAAACAAAATTTTAATTAAAATTTGGAAGTTTTGGAAGATGAAAAATTAATCCAACACAAAATGAATAAATTAAAAAAAAAAAAATCTACTGAAGATGGAAACACTGTCTCAAGCACCACCCTCATTCCCCCTTAACCCATCTTCGATTTTTCCCTTCTTTTTATAAATACTAACATGGCGTTTATTCTGACGAGATTAAATTTCGAATCTCACTTCAAGATTTATTGCACAAAATACACGATTTTCACATATTCAATACCCTTTCCCGATTACCATATTAGATACTAACAGAACAAACACTTTCACAACTTGTTTATCCTTATGACTTCTATATAGTAGAATAAAGAACTCTCTTGTATTCGTCTATAAGGCGACATATAATATTTAATCTTACAAGACCCCTATCTAAACGGGTACCTTTAACGCCGACCCAATTCCTGAAGTGTCTTTCGAGTCTCCTATCTCGTTTCACCATGCAAGACTCCACCCCCTCATGTGTCAATATTATTTTAAAAAAATTACCAGCCAAAATATGCCTTTACACCAATATGTACACAGAAATACACACTCATATTCGATGAGATAAACACATAGGGAAAAATAAAAAAGTATCTCATTCTAACTAGCTAAATAAAGCAGGATCAGAGGCAAAAAAAATTGCCAGTTTTCTCATACATACATTAACCATACATATATGTACAATCTTTAGATTGTATGTCTTTGGCAATATCTTCCATTTTTCTAAGTTTTTTGAGGATAGGCTTACCATAAAATGTTTTCAAAAATTGGGACAATTTTGAGCGTGCTCGAAACAAAAATTGATGCGAATTTAAGAAGAGAGAAGTATATTCAGCTAAGTACCTACTTATGATTCAAAAGGGGTAAGTATTGAAGGAGCTAACAAAAAACAACAAGTATGTAGTAATAATTTTTAATAACTCTTGATGAAACTTAACTTATTATCAAAAAGATATTAATATTTATCATTAGATTGAACTTTATTCAAAAAATTTTTGTTATTTTTAATCGAGTCGAACGACGATGCTCTACTTTTTTACTTGTGTATATTTAACAAAGTTTTCCAAATAACTGATACAAAATTAAAAACTGTCCGGGACGCCGGGACCATATCTTATTCAAACCGGGGCGAATGATAAACCATTTGAAGAGCACGTTTTCGTAACCAATTAAAAATCATTTTGGATGAAGCAATTTTCTTTAGGAATCCTCGCACTAGATTGTAAAATTTATAAAAATTAGAATATATTTTAAATTCAATAATCCAACTATAAAGCATGTAAATAGACGGTTTTTGTTTTATATTATTTTTGCCCACAGGGTTCATTCGAGAATTTGATTGGTGTATGTTATTTAGTACTTGGATGATTATACAGTGAATATAATTGGAAATTAATTCTCTATTTAATAAACTGCTAAGTTGATATAGGCGTGGAAGGAATATGAAGGAGCAACAAAAACAGCAAATGTATCTCTCGCTCTCTCTTTGGAGACAAACTATCATTTTGATAACAGCATGAGAGATGTAAAATGTAAAAAACTCCCAAGAGGGTTGAAGAAATTTTATAGACTCTCAGACACTGAATATTCTCTATGTTGTAAAATATTACAATATAAATACACTAGAGAAAAATTCTACGACGATCAAAATAAGTAATGTCTTTAAAATGAGGACCGTACAATATAAATGCATAAGGTTTGATTCTTGATTTTAAATCTAGTTATACAGAATGGAAAATTATTTAGTATCCTGATTTTGATTTAAAATTTTACTCATTTGTGGATTATTATTTCGTCGATCCAGGGCAAATTGACTACGTTAAGAGCAGAAATGTATAAAATTGAACACTTGATAACATTATTCTTGATTGTAAATTTCTTAATCGAAGTGTTTATTTTGTCGTTCCAGGCGATAATCATAGAAGAAAAGGCCGGATGAAACGAAGATCAGCTGCCCACTGTCAAAAAAACAACTTGAACAGGTTCGGTTTATGATCTCGGTTCGATTAGATACAAAATGGGTTCCCAAACAAACCTTGTAAGGTTCGGTAAAGATATATTCAGTTCGGCCTAACCGCCTAAATGCCAGCCCGAAATGAAGTTATACGAACCGAAGAACCGAGTCGAACTGAATATATCTTAACCGAACCGGCAAGTTCTTTCACTTATTCGAATTTTGGCCTCTAGATCGTATCTAGATTAAAGATGTTGTTTTTTGACATGAGCCATCTGAGATTCTGTTTTACTCATGACTGCCATGTTGTTTTTTCAGAGGGTAGCTGATCTTCGCTTTCACCAAAAAGCCTAAGTGGATTTTCTTCTAGCCGGAGGAAAAGTATAATATCAGTATAATTTAACCATCTTAAGAATGTTATGTTTTGATGTTCCATTTAGATTCAACAAATCAAGGGCACTTTAAGAAAAAACAAAACAAAAAAAAATTTATGACAGCTAATTAACAATGATTTCCCAAAAGATCATTATTTTTTGAGAATAAGCCCCTGTAAAGTGATGTAGGTATATGGTACAATTTCTTCCAATAAGCAACCATTTTGAACTTTCCACTAAAATAGCTTAGGGCCGGTTGTATGTCGCAAAGTAAATGATTTTTACCACTAACCAAGGGTAGTGGTAAAAAGCATTTACTTTGCGACATACAATCGGCCCTTAGAGTGCCAGCCAGCTTCCTATTAAAATATTTACTGGTTAATAATTAAAATTAAAATCGGGACACAACATATGAGCTGTAGTTATCGTCACCAAATCAGAAGCATAAGCCCACAGCACACTTCATGAGCAAAATTACTCTGAATTTCTTTAATCCTTCCACTCTATTCTAATATGCTGATTCACATGTCAATTTATTGAGCTTTTGCTAAATTTTATTATTTATTTTATTGTTCATTATTTTTTTATGTATAAAATTATAATCTAATACTAATATATTATTACGAGCTTTTCGTGCGTGCCTTCGGCACGGCCTCGAAACTCGGCCCGCCGGGATGGTGCCCTGGCGGGCGGCGTCTCTGTCCAAAAATTTTATTCCTCTTAAAAAACCACACTCCAAATGTATACCTGTAAACTCCCGAAAATGCATAGTCTCTTAAAAGTTTTGCCTCATGTTCGTCCTGACACAGCTACAGAAATGAGGCTCTAGATATAAATCAAACATCACAAAGTGATCCGTTAAATAATATATAAAATATAAATCAAATAAGATGGGATTAATTTCTTCTTCTGTGTGCAAAGAAAAGCCAATTGAATTTTTAATTTTTGAGTGGTGAGGGGGGGGGGAGGAATAATTATCAATATATTTAATGATTCTTAATTTAAAATCAATTGGTGTTTTTCAATTTCATTCGAGTTCAAATGAATACAATATTATCTCGATACAAAGTCTAAATCAAAAATATATAGTTTTTAGTAATGAAGCTGTTGAAGCTTTTATTTTTGTGATTAATTTGATTGAAGTTTGAATTTTTATTTAAATCACACATGATTAATTATAATTATTTATTGAAACAAATAAATACAATATATATACGACGTTTCGATTGACTTATCCTGGGATCGTTCTCAAGTATGAGCACCCACTCCAACTATAGGTTAATTGAGCCAATCACGTGTACTTCATGTTTATCTCGACTCAAAACATGAATATACCGATGGCATCAGCGCCCCCTATCGGATTGAGCATTACGTTAGCGTTGCTGCCAATTAATCAGGGCTATTATATATATATATATATATATAATATTTGGTGGCAAGTGAGTGAGGGCGCGGTTGCCAAACAGTTTCAGTTAGTCTGCATCGCTCTCGCTTTGAAAACGGCTACAGTGCTTTTCATGTTGTCCATGTCCACGGTACTAATATTCTGACGTCAACTATTGGTTGCATATTCTTTTAAACTCTCAAAAGTCAACAATTATGACTCTTATTTTTACTTCAACTTTTTATGTTAATTATTAAGAGATCTATCTATGTGTATTATTACTTACACTTTCTATATTATTGATTCACCAGTAATATTGAAATGTTACTTCTCGTTTGTAAGTGTCATTTTGGAGAAATTTTCTTTCTATATAAGCTGACTATTCATTAATTGTTTCCTATAAATCTCATTTTTTTTTGTCAATTCATTAATATTCTTCATATCCATGCCCAGGTGTTTGTACAGAGAAAAAATATATATATAAAATAAAAATAAAAATAAAAAAAAGTAGCCTGGATTTCATTCCTTGATTAATATGCCATTTGTTGGCATAGGGGGACAACATGGCGTCGGCCGTGTCTGTCTGTCCGTCTGCCTGTTTGCGCTCGTGTGCGTGTATATATGTGTGTGTTGTAAGCTTGAAGCAGGATTATAACAACCAGGCATAAATCAATTTAAACCATGGGGCTTTTGCCCACCCCCGTCAACCCTCTATTCACTCTCACCCACATACCCTTATGAACAATCTTGGGGGTAGGAAAATGTCGCAGAAAACGAATTTTCGTTGTGTAGGTATGTGTGTGTGTTTTTATGACACGTTGATAACGTTTACTAATATTAGACGCATTACGCATGCAGTATTCAACATATCCAGCTTTAAGACAGCCCTTTTTACTCTCCCTTTTGCACTTTTTTATTTTTTATTTTCCACCTCCAACTTCTGCTTCTGTTGTTATTACTGCTACTTCTACTACTATTCCTGTTGCTGCTGCTTCCATGACATATTGATTTATATCTTTGCCAAGTATATTAGCTTCAGGCTATATTTTTTTCACGTGGGAACGAGAGAGAAGAGAATGAACGTACAGTGGCTGCTTGGTAGTTTCGGGGTAAAAAAAGGGGGACCCGGCAAAATTGTATAGATCGCGAAATTTTGAGCATATGGGTATATAGAAATGATTAAAAAAAGAGAAAACAAAGTTTGCATATAATTTGTATTTGATCTATCAAGAAATATATAATATTCATGGTAAAAGGATGGACCATAGTATATGTGTACAAATGTGTATGTGTGAACAGGTAAGTATAAGTAGCGTGGCGTTACATATTTATACTTTATGAGTAGGTACTTGGTACCTGCACTGTGCATAGCCAAAATATTTTCACTAGCATTCGTATTTAGAAATTTCTGAAATGAGAAGAAAAATCATTTTCAATCATCATATTTTCTGTCTCGGCTAGATTATGATACCCACTAGAATTCAAGAACGAACGGTCATAGAAAGTTTGGTCTATTACCAAAATAAAATCTCATTTTTCGGGTGCCCCCGGTACCAAAATTATAGTTCGATTTCATCGTAGAAAGTTAGTTTTGGTATCAAAATTTTTCTATTATTTATATTATAATATATTAAACTCAATATAGTTTAGGGCCTTAGGCTATCTAGTAGCTTCAAAAATGAAAATACTGAAAATCAAAAAATATCGAATTGCTATAAATAGAGAGCTCTTGAATGGTTATAACTGAAATTAGGGACAAAAGTTTGTATTATAAACACTTGTTTGTGTGCCGAAATTTATTTTTATAGCTCTAACCGTTTGCTGTCAAATAACTAAACTGTACAAAGTTTTGAAAAAGTTTTCAATTTTCCCTTCAATTTATTTTGCATTAAACTATTGTATGAAAGAGAATAGGTTTGAATTTAAATGTGATATATTTTTTATCAAGCAGTTAAAAAATAATGCTAAAAATCGTAATCTTCTGTAAGGGCCCCGCCTGCTTTTCCTCATTCGAAATCATTTAATTGACACTCTATTGGAGATAATCAAGATATATATTCAAGATACACCTACCTATAGAGTTAATAATTCAACCCCTGACATCTATTGGCAGACATCTATCAGTGAACACTTGTCTCTCTATAATAATATGTTTGTTATTCACCGATAGCAAGCAGGATGCTGATTTTCATTAATAGATGTACCTAAATATAAATCGATGAAAATCGATTATATATTTTAAATTATATTAAACTTACTTGCTTGGAGACATTGATTATATTATTTATTGGGGTGGTTTATTTATTGATGGAGATTGGTTGGAAAGGCAGCCCAAGGATAATGATTTGGAAAATTGAAAATAACACGTTTCACTGAATTATTTTATTCAAAATTTATTTTTTTTCATTAACATTTTGATTTATTTATTTTTTAACATACCTAACTATTATTCCAATATTCCCACATTAATAAATATAAATGTGCTTATACGAACTTAGTAATTATAATACAATTATAAACTTCTGATTTTTTTTGAGTTAACCCCGAATTTGTTTTAAATGTGCCTGTTACTCTATGCAGACATGCCCCAAGTTTACTTTTTCAAAGTTTTCAAACGTGTTTAGGTGCCTAAAATATTTGTTTGTTTCTAAATTTTGAAATTAATTAGTTCTTAGTGCACGAATAGACTTTAAGATTTCAGATAAAAAACGAAGTATTTCATAAAAATCAAACAATCTTCAAACATTTATAGAAATACCAAATGTTTCGGGAGAATTTCTCTCTTTATCAATCAGCAAGTTTGATATTTTAATAAAGGTTTGAACATTGTTTTTTATTCGAGATTTGTATTTATTTATATAATATAAAAATATATATAATGAGTGAAGAAGTGAGATGCAGAATTAATTCCATAGTTTATGGCAATTTAAGAAGAGTCAATTTAAAGATTAGAATGCCGATTAGAGAACACCGAGTTTTCTTTCTAGTCCTGATAAATAATTAAAGAGCGAGTCCCGTGTGTCGAGAGTCTGCCAATGCATACCAAATAAAAGCCAATCTGCAAAATGAACTAATCCATTGGGAACATCTATTGCGGAAACGATTTCTTGTTAGTGGCTTACACTTGGGTACTTAAGGTCCTTCTTGAGGCTTTCTTCTCTTCCCTCCGTTACCTCTAACGGTTATTGAAATTCGCCTATCCACTTTTCGAGTATCCGGCTCATTTCCGGGGCAGCGGGGGGGCACAGGAGCCCGTGATTTTGTCCGAGACTTAAGTGGCCAGACACGATTACCAGACTCGTTTGTCCTCGGGGCTCGTTTAAATAAATATACCACAACAAACCATGTGTTTTTAAGTGGCCAACGGGTTCCAGGGATGTTGCGGGGGTTAAAGTAAAGTTGACGTGGGGTAAGTTGCGAACGGCACGGTGGGGGTAATTTACTACCACGGGAAGTTGCCCAACCGTGGATGCATACATACGACAGAGCATGTCCGCTCTCACTTGAAAATAAATCACGTCTGAGTGCAGGGAAAAGAAAGGACCTTTGTTACTGGCGAGAGTTTTTTTTTTATATTATTTATAATATCATTTATCGGAATTGAGAATATATTTTAGGAATAGGGCCTTAAATTTTTGAAAAAAATATTACAGTAAAACCTCGATTATCCGGCCCTCCGGAATATCAGGTTCGGATTTGTAGACATTTTAATTTTAATAAATGTTCCCATAGATAATAATTTTTATCTCTGTTAGCATGTAATTATAATTTCATCAAAAAAAAATTTGTAGGTATGTATTTTTTTGATATAAAGATGTTTTTTCGCTTATTTGAGGATTTGTTTTGTTTTTATTACCCATATATTATAGGATTTTCGATTATCCGTTTTCCCTTTGGTCCTAGTTAGTCCGGATAAAAGAGGTCCTTCTGTATTTGCAGTTGATGCGCCTATAAACCCTCAATAATAATAATAATAAAATATTATTTAAAATCACCTCTTGTTTGAAATTGTTTGTATGAACGACAGCTAATCTTAATTATAACAAATTCATCCTAGCAAATAAAATCGCTATAATTTAAAAAGCAATTATCAATTATATATTATTGGTCAGACTCGATGGGGGCCTCTCTCTAGCCACCTATTATTGAGTTTATTTATGATAAATTAAATAGTTTGATCTGATGTGTCATCCGATTATTTACTAGTCATATATAATTGTATTTATTAGACGCATTGTAATATTTTATTTTATTTTGACCTCTGGTATTTATGTAATATTCAACTGTGGTATTTTAGAATTGGTTAAGTCTGTGATACTTTATTATTTATAGTCATTAACTAGTTGTTAGACTCCTAGTAGAATGGCTAAAATGGAGATCATTCAGAGGCCATTAAGGGGAGAAGAAAAAACAAATTATGACAATTTTATAAAATTTAAAACCGTAATTTTAATTCTTATTATTTATTGGCGAAAATTAGCATCCGCTAGAGGTGCTCGCCATAGGTGAATAATAACATATTCATATATGAATGAAAAGTAATTTACATATAGTTCTGTGCCAAAGAATGTCAGAAGTCTATAACTAGAAATCAATGAGGTTGTTCTCTATATAGGTATATATATGTAATTTATTAGTTAGTGAGTATAGTCTTGAAAGTTTGGCCTTCATCATCAGTCTTTTTTTATTAGAAATATTCTTAACTGTTAGTTCATCGAATGCCAAAATTTGTTGAGTGACCAGTTTACTATTTCAACAAAAAAATTTTATTCATCTATTCGGGTATTTGTACCCATAAGGACTAACAGATAAGAATATTTCTAATTAAAAAGATTTATGAAAGCTGTCAAACATTCGAATTATAGTTTCAAACAAATACCTACAGTATAAATTTTGGTATATACTAGTATATGGAGGACAACTTCATTGATATTTCTCATTATGAATCAACAAATCTGCTATATATTCTCTACAAACTAAATCTTTTCAATTAATGTCAAAAGGGTGAATTTCCCTATAATTGGGTGAAATAAAAAATTAAACAGATGAATATAAAAAGAAAAAAATATTATGCACAATTGCACACTCGTAAGTTTTTGTTCATACCTATATTTTTTTCCCTTTTTTAATGGATAATAAAAATCATCTTATTATTCTGTCAGTCTGGAAAATTTAGGCTTATCGATTTCTCGTATATTTAGAAACTAAAAGTTTCTAGTGACGTAAGTACAAAAAATATCTTCAACTAAGTGGCAGAACCTTCAGAACTATAGCTACTCTCTCCTGCTATTGATAAATAATCGTTATCTCAGTCTAGTTTTCATATATTAAATCGATTTTTCTACCTTTGTCCAGTAAGCTTTATTTACGAGCCCAATCAATATTTTGTAGTGAATTTAGACTTAAGTACCTAATACTAGCTACTACACTACACTGGAGCGAACCACGCATGCCCACATTTTAACATTTTCCCATGAAATTTTAAAATACACATGCGTGCTGTAATCCGAATTCTCTATAAATTATTTCTACTAATGATATTAGGTAAATAATTTAACCTTTATTTGTATATATTTGAAAAATTTAATTAAAGATAAGGAAATATATTTTATTATTGACTGGAAGACATTTTTATATATTCTTTTTTTATTAATATTAATATGATAAAAGCATGAGAAAAAGAGAAGTCGACAATCACCGTTACGTGTGTTATCAGCATAATTGAATGGCCTCTCATCCCATTTTTTCTTCTTCTTTCTTCTTGATAACAAGGTGCACAGAATGAGCATCCCACTACTATGTATTACGGTTCTTTTTTTCTCTTTCTCCCACCCAAACTCGTAAACGAAACAACTTTTCTTCATAAGTATATTTTAATATAGGTATATCTATATATTTATATACTTATTATACATTTACCTACAGCAGGGATAAAAAATTTTGTGGGGTCCAAAATAAAAAAAAGATTTTTTCATTGGGTATGCGAGATATTAGTGTAAAGTTATTTTTAAGAAAAATATGGGATTTGTTCCCGGTGACAATAAAATAAATAAATAAAAAAGATTTTAAGTATATTTTTAATAAAATTGAAATGACTGTGTTCATTCTCTCCTAATAAATGAACAATAATTCAACTATTTAAAAAATTAATCAAGCCGAAAAATTATGGGTTTTTTTTCTTAATTTATAGGATGTCATTATGTAAAATTATTATACCTACAGATAAACATTTTTTTATAATCAAAAAAATATTCATTTTTAATTTCTAATGAAAATTATTTTAGAATATGTTTATTATAATTCTTTCCACAAAACTCAAATGTTTGACAGATCATCCAATATGGCGGCAGAATCCACCCCCTTTCTGTCACCTGGTTTGACTCCCCGCGTCTAAAAACTTCAAGTCACACCCCCTCTGTGGTAGCGACGGATCATTCAACTAAAAATAGTTACTGAAATCTTGGTATACGAGTCCCACTTGCACTTGGCCAGCTTATTCAATCATGTGTATTATGTGTTTCTTTATTAATCTGGATATCAACATGGACTATATTTTTATGCGCGACTTGTAGTTCTTCGTCGGCCATGCTAAGCCCTTGTTTTGGGAGTGTCTTTCTCCTCCAGTCTACCAATAGGCAGGCTGGAGATCCTCCCTCTAGCTTGAAGCACTGTCGTTATTGGATATCTGACGGAATCTTAAACTCCGCTATTAAATTCGCATTCCTGCCTTATTTTAATTATGTTTTTTTCCTACTTCTGAAAAGATCTTTGATTTTCTTTGATATTAAATTGAGAGATTCCATCAGGTAAACTTGAGCTTATTAGAATATTCTATGCACCAAACTTAGTTCCCATTCACCGTATCTATTACTTAATTATGCAGAAGTTGTTATCTTTTAGATCCGAGATGAATTGGAGATTTTTAAATGTGTTAGAATGGTTGTTTTTATTTTAAAATAATCCATTCCATAATTTTATGGAACTTGGTGTCGATTCTAGATTAAACATTTTCAAAAGAGTTATATTATGATACAAAGAATATAAAGAATTATAATACTAGAAAGGTTACTCATAAATAAAACAAATTTATTTTATGACTTTTATTTCGATATATATATAATTCTGGGTTATTAAACCATCTTCAAGAGATACAAGATGTACTTTTAACTGTCTGAAACATCGAACTGACTTTGACAGTTACTTCTGTATCTCCTGAAGATGAGTTGATAACCCGAAATATATATCGAGATTAAACTCATAAAATATATTTGTTTTATTTATGTGAAACCTATATTCTATTTTAATTAACACTTAATCCTTTCTATCTCAGATCTAATAGATGACAACCTCTTGTGATTTTCTTAGAAATTTAAAGTTTATTTCTATCGGCAATTTGAACTCTTATACTAAATTATTATTATTTAATTACGTATTATGCAATAAACTTTAAATAATGTGAAAACAAAAACTTTTGATTTAGTATATAAAATTAAAGAGCCTTTAAAAAAAATATTTTTAATGTCTGAAATAATAAATAAATAAATGTACAATATTTATTTTTTATATATTATTTAATATAATTATTTAAATTTTTGAATTTGCCGTAAACATTTTCAAGAAGTTAAAGACATCGAGTTTTAATTCGATGGAAGATAAATATTGCCTCGAAGAAGAAAATTGTAAACACTGTTCATAGTAGGTATATAGGTACATAGCCTTGAAGATGATCTAATAAAAGACAGAAAGCTTGGAGATAAACAATTAAGATGTTATTTTTGTCCCGTTGCGTCTTCTAAATCCAAATAATTGTTTAATTTTTTATTAAATTTATTAAATTATTGCTTCTCTTTCTCAGCAATGAAATTTGATCGATCCCGAGGCAACGGTTTGGTAAACGATAGCTCTAGCCGCTTTTCTCTAAAAACTTGATAATGATTTCACAACAATTAGAGCTCGAAACTTCGAGTAATAAGATAGGAATATGAATCTCATTAACAATTAATATTCTCAGAGGGTTTTAGCTAAATTCTTCAATTTCTAAACATCAGAGGGTTCTACTCACAACCCTCTGACTTGTAATAAAGAGAGATATATATAGTAAGGAATAGTAGCAGATGGTTAAGCACTCTATTGAAATTAGTCATGGGGGCGGCTGTAGATTGAACCAGAGCAGATTTTAATTTCCGGCTCCTTGTCTCTTAGTGGAGGTTTTTAATCCCATTTTATTCTAAAGAATTTTCAGTTATTTCCTTTTTATAAAGTGAATATTTTTTTATTTATTTTTATTTTCAAATTTGAATGAAGAAAATCCGAAATAAATGTTTTTTTTTTATTATTAATGATCAGAGCATATAGTCCAAGAGCTGGCGGGGACACATTTTTGACTACGGATTTGACCCAACTAGAAATAATGTGTAATAATACTGTCTATGATAGTTGTACAAGGAATGGTTAGCTAATAAGCAGGTGGACTCAGGTATGGTGTGAGTGCGCGGTAAAAAATACATATGTTAAAAAATATTTTTGACCCACAATGAAATTATATTTATAGTCAATTATACTACTCCCAGACCATTTGAGCGGTGGGAGGGAACCAGACCATCCAAAGTGTATTTTTGCATGATGCTATTTTTTTCATGTTGTAAAAATACACTTTGGGTGGTCTGGTTCCACGTCCCACCACTCAAATGGTCTGGGGTGAATATATTATGTTTATAATTGACTATAAATTATAATTTTTATAATTTCATTGTGGATCAAAATATTTTTTAACACATGTGTGTTTTACCGCACTCACACCATGCACAGTACCTGGTCCACCTGCTTAGGCCAGCCAGACTTGCCATTCTTTGTACAACTATCATTGATTGAAAAGTATCGCTCCTTTTTGGTTTTGAGGTTTGTAAGACCCCAAGGAAGCTGTTATTTACCTTATAAAAAAAATAGAATGTTTCGATAGGGCTGTTAGTTCGATTATCTAGTCAATTAATATTACACACATATGATATCCTGTAAAAAGAGCAAATGGAGGGGAGACAAGGTAATTCTCTGCAAGAGCGTATGAAATAAAAAAAGATAAAACAATTTAACTTTGATATAAAATTTATTCATTAATTAATAGAGGGAAGGTTTTGATAAAAGAGGAGTTAGGTGGATGTATTAATAATATTTGAGGGAAGGTACAGGACATTTGAAGACCGGTTCGTTCCGCGTTCCTTACGCAAAATTGAATATGCCGGTGTATAGGCTGGGAGCACTGTGCAAGATGCAGCGCAGTTCTTCTGTATTTGTTCAGAAAGAGAAGGGTTGCCGCTTGGTTGGGCAATGTATATATATGTTGTTGATTTCCAAGCGAATCGGGCAATCAAAACATACATTTATTTGGCTAAGCGTGGCTTAGCGCTTTTTAACGTAAACCTCGAGTGGCTTCTGTTCATGAGAGTTTATGTGTTCTTGTTGGTCAATCGAGCGGACCGCAAAACATCTACAATGAGGTAACCTTCAGTGGAATAAAAGAGAAAAAATAATTAAAGAAATGAACACGTAAATGATATGAATTTTAGCTATCAGAAAGAACATGTTACCTTCAGACTTACAGACAAGCCTAACGCATAGCACACGGTGTAAATTTAAATGATATTTACCCTTTGGTGTTTAATAGTATAAGAATGAGTTGGCATGGTCGCCTGGACCTCTAGAGAACAACTATTAGAATATTCTATGCACCAAACTTAGTTCCCATTCACCGTATCTATTACTTAATTATGCAGAAGTTGTTATCTTTTAATCCAGATGAATTGGAGATTTTTAAATGTGTTAGAATGGTTGTTTTTATTTTAAAATAATCCATTCCATAATTTTATGAACTTGTACGATTCTAGATTAAAACATTTTTCTAAAAAGAGTTATATTATGATACAAAGAATATAAAGAATTATAATACTAGAAAAGGCTACTATAAATAAACAAATTTATTTTATGACTTTTATTTTACATATATATAAATTCGTTATTAAACCATCTTCAAGAGATACAAGATAGCTTTCATATACTGTTGAAACATCGAACTGATTTTGACAGTTATCAGAGCCTTCGAAGATGAGTTGATAACCTCGAAATATATATCGATTAAACTCATAAAATATATTTGTTTTATTTATGTGAAACCTATACTTATTTTAATTAACACTTAACTTTTCTAATTTCAGATCTAATAGATGACAACCTCTTGTGATTTTCTTAGAAATTTAAAGTTTATTTCTATCGGCAATTTGAACTCTTATACTAAATTATTATTATTTAATTACGTATTATAAATTTTTAAATAATGTGAAAACAAAAACTTTTGATTTAGTATATAAAATTAAAGAGCCTTTAAAAAATATTTTTAATGTCTGAAATACAAATAAATAATAAGCACAATATTTATTTTTTATATATTATTTAATATAATTATTTAAATTTTTGAATTTGCCGTAAACATTTTCAAGAAGTTAAAGACATCGAGTTTTAATTCGATGGAAGATAAATATTGCCTCGAAGAAGAAAATTGTAAACACTGTTCATAGTAGGTATATAGGTACATAGCCTTGAAGATGATCTAATAAAAGACAGAAAGCTTGGAGATAAACAATTAAGATGTTATTTTTGTCCTGTTGCGTCTTCTAAATCCAAATAATTGTTTAATTTTTTTATCAAATTTATTAAATTATTGCTTCTCTTTTCAGCAATGAAATTTGATCGATCCCGAGGCAACGGTTTGGTAAACGATAGCTCTAGCCGCTTTTCTAAAAACTGATAATGATTTCACAACAATTAGAGCTCGAAACTTCGAGTATTAAGATAGGAATATGAATCTCATTAACAATTAATATTCTCAGAGGGTTTTAGCTAAATTCTTCAATTTCTAAACATCAGAGGGTTCTACTCACAACCCTCTGACTTGTAATAAAGAGATATATAGTAAGGAATAGTAGCAGATGGTTAAGCACTCTATTGAACAGTCATGGAAGTGGCTGTAGATTGAACCAGAGCAGATTTTAATTATTCCTTGCTCTCAGTGGAGGTTTTTAATCCCATTTTATTCTAAAGAATTTTCAGTTATTTCCTTTTTATAAAGTGAATATTTTTTATTTATTTTTTATTTTCAAATTTGAATGAAGAAAATCCGAAATAAAATGTTTTTTTTTTTTATATATTAATGATTTATATATAGTCCAAAGAGGACACATTTTTGACTACGGATTTGACCCAACTAGAAAATAATGTGTATTAATATTGTCTGCGCATGTTGTACAAAATTAAGCGAGCCTGCGAGGTGGGACTAGGTGTACGTGCATGGTGGAGTGCGGTAAAAATACATATGTGTTAAAAATACTTGACTCACAATGAAATTATAATTTATAGTCAATTATGCACATAATACTACTCCCACAGGTGCATCCATCCAGTGTATTTTTGTATTACGCTATTTTTTTTCATGTTGTAAAATACACTTTGGGGTATCTGGTTCCACGTCCCACCACTCAAAATGGTCTGGGGTGAATATATTATGTTTATAATTGACTATAACAGTAATTTTTATAATTTCATTGTGGATCAAAAATATTTTTAACACATGTGTATTTTTTACCGCACTCACACCATGCTCAGTACTGTCCACCCTGCTTAGGCCAGCCAGACTTTGCCATTCTTTGTACAACTATCATAGACGGTACTATTACGCATTATTTCTAGTTGGGTCAAATCCGTGACAAAATGTCACCAGCTCTTGACCAATATGGTATCTATCAATTCTAACACCATGATTTCTAATAGTGTGTTCAGATTTGATATATTGAAATTATATTTATTATCATTTTTTCCAGAACTTAAGTGACTTGATTTAAATTTTCATTAAATTGAAGGGTTGAAGTTTTGTCACAAATACACAAACACAATTTTAATAACTATTAGAATTATTTAATTGATAACTATACAGTTTCGGTCACCACTGGTCGACCATCCACAAGTGTTCTAAAAATTGAAATGAAACATTTATTTACATTTTTTTCTTTTATAGAGAATTATATATTACAAAATTTTATTTTTTTTGAACGAAGTTCCTTATGGGGACGCCTCGGAGGGGTACCGAAGCCGGTGAAAAACGTCCGTAACGTTAAAAAAAGTACAATGCTCAGTGCGCGCGCATCCACTCAGGTCGTCGTTTCCGGGAGGCGGGGCCTCTGGCTTGTGCTGTGCCGGAATTTGCGACTAACTTCCACTAATTTTTGCGGTGAGTTCAATATTTAATTTCCAAAGTTAAGCAATCAGAGTCATTTAAAAACTTTTCGAAAATACATTTTTGATTTAAATATGAACAATAATAAAGACAATCCATCATGAGACAATACTACTATCGATGCTGTTTTCTCGAGATATTTGGCAAAAATCGAATCACAAATATATATATATCTTATTTTAGTTACCATAAAGCTATAGTTTCTATGATAGAAATACAATTAGGCTTAATTATTATTATTCAAATACCTGTTTCTTTGTATATTATTATTATTATATATTGGTATATTTCTATAACCATTGTAAATAAAATAAAGGTGTTAAGATAATTTTATAAAGTAGTTTCTTTGCTTTTTTATCGATAAAAATCATAATAAAATATACCCGAATAATTATTTTTCTTTTATACCTAGAATAGAACTTAAAATTAATATTTATATATACGCGAACTTCGTTCTTATCCGTAAATCTCACAGACACAGATCTATTTTTTATTTTTACAATAATTTGAAATCATACATACATCTCGTTCAAGAACTGAATTTGTCATTTCACATGAAACATTCATTCTTAAATCTTCAATATAGATACATCACACACCATTACAATCACACACATATATATATATATATATATATAGCAACAATTTATAAAAACGTTTATCACTGAACTAGAAACTATTTTGAATTAATGATTATATTAAATATTATTTTCTATTTTATTTTTTTCAATTATCTCATTGAATAGTCAATTATTATATAATTAAAAAACCCATTATAAATAATCCATTCTAGAAACACATTGCGGCATAAATTCATTTTCTTTATTTTTATCATTTTTATTAATGAAATATCAAAATACATCTCCCCGCCATTTTTCTTATAATCAATACATGCTTAATCAACATACTAAATCAAATCAATATTCTCACAACAATGACACAATGAGACTAGATAATATTCTGATATGTTTTCCGAATCCATTTTGAAATTTACAATTATCGATATCCTTCATATAAAGAGATTCTTTTATTTTTCTTGGTCCACTTTTCTAGCGCATCTGTATCTTTACTCCTTCAAAATCGATTTTGGCGATATCGATAATTGTGTAAATTTCAAAATGGATTCGAAAACATATCAGAATGTTATAGTCTCATTGTGTCATTGTTGTGAATATTGATTTGATTTAGTATGTTGATTAAACATGTATTGATTTTATAAGAAAAATGTAATAGATGTGTATTTTGATATTTCATTAAATAAAAATTAAAAATAAAAGAATGAATTTAACTTATAATGTGTTTCTAGAATGGATTATTTATAATGGGTTTTTTAATTATATAATAATTGACTATGCAATGAGATAATTAGAAAAAAATAAAATTGAAAATAATATTTAATATAATCATTAATTCAAAATAGTTTCTAGTTCAGTGATAAACGTTTTTATAAATTGTTGCTATATATATATATATATATGTGTGTGATTGTAATGAATTGTGTGATGTATCTATATTGAAGATTTAAGAATGAATGTTTCATGTGAAATGACAAATTCCGGTTCTTGAACGAGATGTATGTATGATTTCAAATTATTGTAAAAATAAAAAAAATAAAAAATTTTGTATTATATAATTCTCTATAAAAAGAAAAAATGTAAATAAATGTTTCATTTCAATTTTTAGAACTACTGAGGATGGTCGACCAGTGGTGACCGAAACTGTATAGTTATCAATTAAATAATTCTAATAGTTATTAAAATTATTGTTTTATTATATTTGTGACAAAACCAACCCTTCAATTTAATGAAATTATATTGATATTCCTTTAAGTGGAATATTTTTTTAATCATCCAGACGATGAATCGACGAGATTTGAATTTATGTATATGTTAAAAATAAGTGAAAGCTTGGTAGGGTCCATATGCTGGATGATTTGATAATTTTTCATTTGTAAAGTGTTGGAACTAGAAAATTGAAAACTAAAATAAATGTGAAGCTTATCAATACAACTTTTATTTCAAATTTCAGCTCATCTTGTTACAACCACGTTCAGCATAAAATTTAACAATTTTTTTTTTTTTATTCAAATTCATCCTTTAAAATAATGTCTTTACAATTATAATGTTTTGTATTTAAAAATATTTTAATTTTAATTTTTTTTTTATTATAATAATTACTATCTAGCTATCTATACATGATATATAAGAAGAATATCGACAAACTGGATAAAAGCTGCAAAAGATCGAGAAAACTGGAGACATTTGGAGGAGGCCTATGTTCAGCAGTGGACAAGAAAAAGAGCTGATTTATGATGATGATGATATCTATGCATGCAGCTAATAAGTAATAATAATTTAAATAATAATTAAATCGAACATTTGAGTTTTAATTAAAAATAGATGGAATTTTTAAAAGATTGTAAGCGCCTTATTTCCACAATTTTTTTATTTATATAAATATGAAAAAATAAAATCTAGATTTTGGTATATATCTATAATTAAATGTCAGAAGGTTTCGCCCCCTTAGGAGTCGAACCCGAGCAAGCTGCTTTCCGGGCAGTAGGGCTAACCCTTAAAAATTTCTTCTGTCTTAATATCACTGCTTCTATAACATATAACAAATTTTACGCTTTGCATATATATGTCAGAAGGAATTTCGTCTCTAGGGTTAGAAGAAGTGCCCTAAAATAAGCTTGGCGCTAGGGTTCAACCTGGCGAAGCCTTCTGACAAATAATTTAAACTTATAGTAGGTATCAACTTCTTACACTGTATAAGGCTCAAATTCGTCCCTGTCTCAAATATGGCTCTCATCTGTGGAGAGGGGCCTCCAAGCATTCTCTTGCCACACTGGATGCGATTCAGAAGCGAGCAATTAATCTAATAGGAGACCCGGCCCTAGCTAACTCACTCGACCCCCTGGCTCACCGAAGAACCGTTTCTGCCCTTTCCCTGTAGGTACTAGAGATACTATCATGGTGTCTGTTCAGTCGAGCTGAAATCAATTGTCCTCCCTAAAGCCCTCTTTACGAGAAACACACGGTTTTCGAACGCTCAACACCCCTTCGCTGTCAAATTGGATAAAAATCGAATAAGCGCTTCGCCAACTCTTTATCCCTATGACCTCCAGAGACTGGAATTCTCTTTCAGCCACCGTCTTCCCCGAGGCTTATAACCTTCAGCTGTTTAAGACCCGATTCCACAGATATCTTCGACTCCTGCCCATAAAATTCCCTCTTCTTTTTTTCACGATGGAGGGGCCAGCCTAGGCCTTTAAGGGATGCAGCTTTTTGGTGTAACTCCTTCTCCCATCATTTTCATAAAAAAAATCTACCACGATCTAAGATTTGACCTTTTCTTTTTTGAAATTATTTAAATTAAACAATAATATTAATAATAATAATTTTAATAAAAATTAATTACAATTTTATGACAAATTTTTATTAAATTTTTGTGGATTTACACAAATATACATTATTTGGGGAGTAGGGCCTCTCTAGGTGCAAACTTGGAAACTCTGGTAACGTAAAAAATCATTAGATCTGTGATATACGATAACTTTTGTGTTGGTGTAGGCAAAGTTTATTTCCATCATAGGGATTTGGAAACAATGAACAAACTAAATTGCAACCGTGAATTATTTTCGTCTGCTCCGTTAATAAAACAGTCATGTATTTATCAAAGATTCATAATGAATCTAACTTTAGATGAGATTGATTTCCGATGTACCGGAATATATGGATATATATAGAGACAGAAGGGGAAGTTGTGAATTCCGTTGCTACGAGGGTGGTATGACTGGGGGTTGAAAGGGAATGAAGGGGTGAGTTCCCGAATCCAATAGAATAAAACTCTCCAACTTAGTTCCATTCATTGATTATACATGGAGGTAATGTGAGAAGTCAAAAGGGCGTTACGGACAGTTTTCGTTAAGAGCGGCTGTCGGGGACAGGAACAGAGAGAGCGTGAGCTCCAAGAGGCAAGCAAGCTTTATTGGCTGCAGACAACACAAACACAGTTGACAGTTTCTCCGGGGACCTTGATTTCCGCCAACCCTCTTCTTCGATCTCATTCATCCACCACTAACACTCTCCAAGAAAAATAGGAAGATAGATAGATAGAGAGAGAGAGAGAGAGAGAGAGAGACATTTAATCAAAGCAAAAAGATTTAGGGGGGAAAATATTCATAAAGAGAAATCAATAATGAGGTTGTCCAAATAACCATGTACTTATAGATATACCAAATATAAATACTTATAGGTATATATAAAAAGAAAAATTAATTATTGATTGTTTTTTAATATAATAAAAAAATACAAATCTTTATAAAATAATCTTGGAACGATTTATTTAGAAGCCAGACGTAGAACGTAGATTTAGTACTAGACGAAATGAGTAGGAAAGTAAAAATAAAATTTTAAACTACAAATTTGAACTGAAATTGAGTTTATGGACTGTGATGTCTCAAATTGTCTCAAAGGAGCGCCTGTGGGCGTTGGCAATTTTCACTTTTAGAACTTTTCATAGGTTCAGTTCTATTCATAATCTCGGTTCATTTGGATAAAAAAATGGGTTCCCGAACAAAATTTGGAAGGTTCGGTTAAGATATATTCAGTTCGGCTCGGTTTACTTCATTTCGGGCTGGATTTTAGGCGATTAGGTTGGCGTTAACCAAACTAAAACCCTAAATGCCAGGCCCAAATGAAATAAACCGAGCCGAACCGAACTGAATATATATTAACCGAACCGGCAACGACTTTTACATTTTCGAATTTTTTTGCGTATTTACTAATTATTTTTTAATTAATATTCATTTCCTAAAATAATCTGTCGTCAGTAGCGGCGAGGCGATGTGGGTCAGTGGATAGAGTGTTGGGTCGCTGACTCGGAGATCGCTGGTTCGAGACCGAGTCTCGGCAGATAGATATTTGCAGTCGCCTCCTCTTGGAAAGTAATGGCAACCTACCAAGAGTATAATTGCCAAGTGACCTCTCCAAATTCGCCGATCGGTAAGTAGGTCCCGTATATCTGTGTAAAACAACTAAACACACTCAGCACAGGTATATGTGGAGAGGCGCCGACATCCGTTTCGGGTATGGTACTCGAAGAAGAAGTAGCGGCGGAACACGGAACCCGTGATACTATGGTTTCCGTTGTTTCTATAAAAAACAATTGAAAAATATAAGAAAATAAATAAAAAAAAACTGTATTTTTTAAACTCGATATCTCGAAAACTAAGCGAAAAATAGTACTCTTCATTTTCGTCTTTTGGTGAGTACCTACTATAGGAATCCATCGTCAGATCGCGGCGCCACAGCTACTGTAGAATTGCCTTGAAACTATTTATTTAGAAACCAGACGTTTCGGAAGAAATTCCCCCTTTAATAAGAGAAATTTTTTAAAAAATTTGAAAAAAGAAAAAAAAAGTTGTTTTCGCTAATGTTTCGAAAATAACCCTAAGAAATTAAATATTTTGATAACAGGTAATTGTACAAATTGTCCTGGTGAAGAGATTACCTTTAATTCAAATAAAAAATATAAATATTTATGAAAAATTATTGTATTTTTCTCTAAAAAATTTTTATAAACATTAGAAAAACAATCCATATCTTTTATTAATCGAATTTTTGTTATTTAAAATTTCGATTAATAAAAGATCAGATATGGATTGTTTTTCTAATGTTTATAAAAAAAATTTAGAGAAAAATAATTTTTCATAAATATTTATATTTTTTATTTGAATTAAAGGTAATCTGGTCTCCAGAACAATTTATACAATTGCCTGTTATCAAAATATTTAATTTCTTAGGGCTGTTTTCGAAACATTAGCAAAAACAACTTTTTTTCGTTTTTCAAATTTTTTAAAAAATTTCGTTTGATAAAGGGGGAATTTCTCCCGAAGCGTCTGATTTCTAAATAAATCGTTCAAAGATAATTTTATAAAGATTTGTATTTTTTTTTGGTATATATAAATATATAAAATTTATTTTTTTAAGACTAGTTATAATTTCTTCATTAAATTCAAACTTAGTTAATTAACCAACATAATAATATATTTTTTTATAATTATAAAATACTACAATTTTTATGAAAAAAAAATAATAATAAAAATAATGAGATAAAGTTTGAAAATAAATCCAGAATTTTTTTAATCCAAAAAGTTTTCAAATTATCAGAGATGAAATTGTTATAAGCCAAAAAAAAAAATCGAGAAATTTATATAGGGAGAGAAAAATATGTCAATTCTAATCCTAATAATTTATCAACTCAATTGCATTTAATCAAATACAGATAATTATATAATAAAAATAAATAATTGTTTTCACTAATTGATGAAAATATTTTTGAAAATTTTAGATATTGCTAGAAAAATGTCGAAAAAGAAAGAAATCGAAAATTTTCAAGAAATTACAAGTAACTATTTATTTTGAGAACCTGAAAAATATTTGAAAACTAAATATTAGTCTTTTTTTCAATAACTTAAAGTTTCAACTACCTATTTTTTTGAAAATTCAACGTTCATATATACTTACAGTGAAAATCTGAAATTCAGTAAAATCCGAAAGAGTTTTTTTTTTTGACAAATTAATGTTTGGGCAGGTGTTTTCTAGAACTCGAGGATAGGCCAAAGCTTCTTCCAAGATCTCCGCAGAAAGTTCACACTTGTATTTTGCCAGCCAGTAAATAACGTCTTTCATTGTAACTTTCTTCAGTTTCTCAAAGATAGAGAGAGAACCATTTTCTTCAATAAGATATCCAAACCACCGGCTAATTCGAACAAATTGAAATCCGAATAGGCCACACCCCCAATTAGTTTGGATTTGAGGGGTTTGACTGTATAAAGAAATGTACCAAGTGTTTTTGCCAGTTATTTTGGACAGTTATAGTTTTTTAAACAACTTAAAAAAATTTAAAAAAAAAAAGTTTTTATAAAATTTATTTATTGGTTACCAAGTGGTTGAACTCTATATTTTCCGATTTCTATGGCTATATATAAGTATAACATGGGCCGTGTACCCAGAATACTCTATACTCTATAGAGTCTCAATACAATGACACTTCATTAGGGCTCTTGTCACGACGACCTTATTTAATGCTTGTTCTTTCCAAACAAACCATATTCCTAGCAATTTGATCATAAGCCAGACATTTTTTGTGAATTTGGCAAAAAGATCTTAATGACAATATGTTTAAATTTAGAATTTAAATTTTTATTATTAAATATTGAATGAAATTCAATAAAAAAAATTAAATCTTTATTAGATATGTAGCTGTTAAAGCTTCATTTTTGTGATTAAATTTATTAAGAGTTGAAATTTTGTTTAAATCATACATAATTATAATTGTAATTATTTATTGAACACGAACAAATAATAAAATATATCGGAGTGGGTCTTCATACTTGAGAACGGTCGCAGAATAAGCCAATCGAAACGTCGTAGTTATATTGTATTATTTGTTTGTGTTCAATAAATAATTATAATTAATTATGTGCGACTTAAACAAAATTTCAATTCTTAATAAGCTCATTCTATTTTATTATATCATATGCACTAACTGTTCAATTCTTATACTTTTATTTTCAAAAATGGATTACAAAGAAACGGACTCGAATGGAGTTTGTTTAGATCGCTAATATCTTCGTGTCCTCCATTTTTCTTGTCCACTCTCTTTCATGTAATAATGCGAGGGCATTTCACAAGACCTATATAGGTGCTGTATTTTTTTGGGGAGCTCCTTCTCATATTTATTTTAGCCTCAAACTAGGACAAGAGCCCTAATAATTTATATTGAGCTATATTTGAAAACCTAAAACATGTCAAAAACATATTTTCATCCTCCTCCAACCCCTCCCTAAAAAAAAGATCAGCTAAATTACTAAATAATTAAACATCTAAATAATGAAAGGCAACGAAATATTTATTATTTATCCTTAAAAGCTATTTTAATATCAGTATATTGCTGGGGTTAATTTGTTACAAATGCTTTTGCCAGCCCACCCCACTCGCTACCTCTGCCCGGCCTTAAAGCATTTATCTATGTTTTGGTTCCCTTGCCTCCGGACATGCCTAGGAGGACTAAAGGCTTACGTCTAAATTTAATTATTAAATTTAATTATAATATACCGTCTATGTATTACGGTAAAATAATAATTTTATTATAAATTAAACATTTTCCTTTTGAGTGATAATAATTAGTAATTTTATTCCAAATGAATTAATATAAACAACTGTGCAAGTTTATTAATACCTATTGTAGGTTTATATTAATTTTGAACTTTGTGTTAACTACGGTTAATGTAAAGATTCACTAGATTCAAAAATTAACCAGCGAATTTCGGAGTTTTTCTTAGATGGGTGAATATCTTGCTTGAAACCCACTGTAATTTTTATTTAATAATATTGATGCAACAAATTACAACCCCTGTTCAATTCAGGGCTGGTTTTCATAATGACAAAAGAAGAAAAAAATTTCAAGAGTTTGGTTGCAGTCGAAGGTACCTGTGGATGTTTGCCTTGAATAAATGAAAGTTAAATTGAAAGTTTTTTTGCCGAGAGTAGCAGAATTTTTATATATTGAAGGAGACAATAAAAGAGTGTGTCTTCTGCTGGAATTATAAATAAATAAAATTTATAATTCCAGCAGAAGACACACTCTTTTATTGTCTCCTTCAATAAATGAAAGTTGTTTGTGAAAAATGGGAGCATGAAGGGAGTTTTAGTATCTAGAAGTCATAAGGATAAACGAGTTAGTGAATTCGTTTTTTTCTATTTATGTCTGCAAAATTCTGATTGCGAAATGGGATTGAATGTTTGAACATTGCGTTTTTATCACGAATGAGACGAATTGAATTGTTTCGTTTGAAGGGTTATAGAGAATGGTGAAACTCCCGATTTCCAATAAAATGCTATTTAAATGAGTATTTGGAATATCTCAAAAGTAATAAAATTTCAAAATTAATTACTGTATTCTTAGACTTAGTTTATAATAGTCACCCTCTTATGCCAAAATCACGAAAATGCAAAAACCTTGTTTTAAGCTATATTGCCATTTGAAAATGTTCTATATTACAGAATTTACTAAATTCGTGAATATAGATCTCAATTTTGAAGTTCATTTAATCATTTTATCACATATGTATCTTTGGCATAGAACTTATATCAAAAAATGAATTTAAAAATGACATTAATGAAAATCAGAAAATTTACAGATTCGTGGTTTTGGCATAAGGATGTGTATATATAGCAAGTCAATAATACTAACACAATTTACTATTTATCAATACTTTAACTTGATTTACATTTTTATAGAGAAGTCAACTAATATCCACACAAGTTTTACTTCACTGTCAAGAAATTTATTTAAGAGAAAAAGGGCAGACTCTTTTAGGAAAGAAGCCTTGCGATCTTCTAGCTTTATAAATTAATACTAAGTATATATAATATACTCGGCGGGCTGAAAGGTTCGTAGGCTGACACATAAATGGCGCCACTAGTATCAAATCCATATGATTTTTAGTTAGCCCCAACCTTCAAAAGAGGCGTGTATAAATTTGACAGCTGTTGCACTATTAGTATCTGAGTTATAGCATTTTTAGTGAAAGAACTTTTAGTACTTTGAAAAAATGGATAAAAAGGAATTTCGTGTGTTAATAAAGCATTGATTGCTTTTTGGCGAAAAAAATACTGTTGAAACCAAGGTTTGGCTTGATAAACATTATTCGGACTTTGCACCAGCAAAATCAACCGTAGAAAAGTGGTTTGCTAAATTTAAACGAGGCGAAATGAGCACCAAGGACGATGCACGCAGTGGACGCCCCAAAGAGGCTGTTACCGACGAAAACATCAAAAAAGTCCACAAAATAATTTTTGATAACAGTGAAGTGAAGTTGATTGAGATAGCTGAAACCCTAAAGATATCAATGGAACGTGTTGAATATATCGTGGATGAATATTTGGATATGAGAAAGCTCTGTTCAAAGTGGATGCCGCGCGAGCTCACAACCGACCAAAAACAACAACGAATCGATGATTCGAAGCAGTGTTTGGAGCTGTTCAATCGTAATAAATCCGAATTTTTGCGTCGATATGTGACGATGAATGAAACATGGATCCATCATTTCACACTGGAGTCCAATCGACAGTCAGCCGAGTGGACTGCACGTGATGAACCGACTCCAAAGCGTGGAAAGACGCAAAAGTCGGCTGGCAAGGTTAGGGCATCAGTATTCTGGGATACTCATGGTATAATATTCATTGACTATCTTAAAAAGGGAAAAACCATAAACAGCGACTATTACATAGCGTTATTGGAGCGTTTAAAAGACGAAATCGCGGAAAATTTGAAGAAAAAGAAAGTGTTGTTTCATCAAGACAATGCACCGTGTCACAAGTCAATGAAATCGATGGAAGAATTGCAAGAATTGGGCTTCGAATTGCTTCCGCATCCACCGTATTCTCCAGATCTGGCCCCAAGTGACTTTTTCCTGTTTTCAGACCTCAAGAGGATGCTCGCTGGACAGAAATTTTGCGCCGATGAAGAGGTAATCGAAGAAACTGAAGCCTATTTTGAGGCTAAAGACAAATGGTATTATAAAAATGGTATCGAAAAATTGTAAGACCGCTATAATCGTTGTATCCCCCGCGAAGGGAACTATATTGAATAATAAAATCAAATTCTATCCAAAAAAATTTTTTTCAATGCTACCCTACGAACTTTTCAGCCCACTTGTTATATATGTAGAGAAAGATTAAAGTTTTCACTTAAGTAAATCTTTTTTGAGATTTATTAAATATAATAAATTCACCATCTAATCAAAAAATATAGGATATGCAAAGATATTTTGATAAGAGAGGCCAAAGCAACTTCCATTCACCGCCCTTGGATACGCGCCTGACTATAATTACCTATAGGTAAGTGCGAGATATTTTTAACGGAACAGGTTGACTTGGTTATACTGATTAAAAATTATTTTACGCATCGATTTTTAAACGACCATTAGAACGCGAATGAAAAGCAGATTATAGGTAAATATTTATTAACTCCTCTGATGTACTATATAGAAAAATATGACAAACATTATAGAATATGAGCTTGGAAATGTTCCTTGATGAAGTTAATGAAATGTCAAATTCTGTGGAACTAACGCTTTACAATTATGATGATTATTATTATTTTTTTTTTTAATGTAGTTTGGATTTAAGTCAATCGATAAATAATTGTAATTTATGTATTTGAATGAATGAAAATTCAATTTTTATGATGAGATATTAAATTCATCACCACCATCAATAAGAACACAGTCATAAGACTAGGGTTGCCCCCTCAGAACTAAATCTCCCCCGGAGAAGATGACTAAAAAAAAACCAAAAAAACATGCATACATATGCAATTTTTTAATTATATAAATTAACAAATTCAAAATTCACATTACTACAAATTAAATACAATTCTAATGATCACAAAGTACACGGGATACACGCGACAGTTTAGGTACATATAATTTTGTACATATTCAATTTTATTTACACAACCTGAAGAAATAATAATTATGCCCGGAGCCCGGAGGTACCCGGAGAGATGGCAACCCTACATAAGGCCGGTTTGACGTAATCGCCCGTCTCTACTTGACTCTGTCATATGCCAAATCTTTGATCTCTCTAAATGACCTATATAGTCTTAATTACATGAGATAAATATTATAATCAGGGTCTTCACCTTCCTCTTTTTTTTCCCATTTCTAAGATTTCTAAAATATCTCTAAGAAATCCCCCGTGTATTAATATATGTCCCATCATTTGAAATCTTCTCTTCTTCAGCACAAATTCTTCTTTCGTATTAGATGAAGGAGGAGGTATCAGCCAAAGATGGAATCACTGGGTTCAATAAAACACCCTTATTTGGACATCTTCAGTTAATTAGGAGTTATACACAAAATGCGGTACACATATGTGATCGAACCAATCCTTGTCAAAAATTTTATTCTTCTTTCTTCGATTCTTTCAAGAACTTCTTCGTTTGTAATTCTATCTATCCACTTGATTTTCATAATTAAATTCACATATAAAAAATTAATTAAATTGCAATTAATTCTTGATACTTTGCGAAGCGTAAAAATTGGCCAATTCTATCTTCTTTTCTTATATTCATACAATATAAACAATGAAACATTTCAGATATGAATAATAAAGATTTTATTATAATACAGAAGATAGAGAAAGAAAATATAAAGTGAAAAAAAATAAGAAGCATGATACGGATAACTTGGAAGATTATTATTATTATTACTGCTATTACTATTATTATTACCTCTAGTTTGTACCACAGATAGACTAAGTTTTCTTTTTTGTTTGTGTGTGTGTTCTGAATCAAAAAGCCATTAACCCAGTAAACCACCCTAGCCTTGAAGTGAGCCACCCCCTTTGGAGGTCTCCCATGTACCCACCCTCTCTCACGTCACAGCTTTCAAAGTTGCAAGGGTCACTTTTCTCTTTTTAGTTAAGTAGTTCAACGAATAGCAAAAAAAAGTATGAAGGAAATAGAGGAGAAAAATCTGCACTATCTTGAAATATATATTCCTCTCAAATACTTACGCCATGTGCTTCTTTAAGATTTATTTATCTTGATGTTCTGGATTTGAAAAGGTGTGTTTCAAAATGCTCTCGCATCCATGTTTTCACAAAAGTCAATTTGTTTTCACTACAAAGAAAAAACTTTCAGACATATATTACGTATGCTCATATGAAAACCTAGTAGACATCAATTTCGATAATAAATAATAAGAAATAAATAAATAATCTACAAAAAAAAGATGTTTTAAAGCTCACTTTTTAAGTTACATAAGTTCTACCTTAGACTAGTATTGTTTATTCCTTTTGATTTATACAAGTGTTTCCCTAAAGTGGGGCCCATGCCCCACAGGGGGGCAATTCGATTATTAAAGGGGACAATTCGAAAATGGGCTCGTCCAGATGAATATAAAAATCTAAAAATTAGTTACCCATATTTGAAATAAATGTTAACAAAATTTGATAGTAAGTAGCTTCAGCAATATATAAAATATACTTAAATGTATGTAGGACCATAAAAAATACTAATCAACAAAATTTTGTTTTTGTAATTATATTTACCTATATAATTAATTATTCTTTATAGAATTTAAAATTTATGTATATGTTACATAGGGGGTATGAGAATTTTAGAAAGGCTTAAGTGGGACATGGCACATAAAAGGTTGAGAAACACTGCTCTATACTCTATTAAACATATTTATAACCTAACTCAGTTGTTCTCAAACTTTTTGAAGTCGGGGAACTAAACTTATAACATTTTTTTCCCGGAATACTTACAATACATACAACATAAACTTTAAATAAGAGGTGAGCAGCCCGGTGGTTAATACTGGTTCAGGAGAGATCGTATATTTTTGTACAATATTCTTATTGTCGAAAAACCACTCCGTCTAGTTTACAAACACATAACAAAATTATTTCACATTGCATTGATTTTTTTTTGAAACAATTTTTAATTGTTTATTTGATTTCTTCGCGGAATTCTTGAAGTGGCTTCGCCCCCCCCCCCCTGGATCCACGCATGTCACGAACCAGTGTTCCGGACCACGGTTTGAGAACCATGGCTCTAACTAGCTATACTAACTTCTAACTATCAAAAAATCGTTAAAATTAATTACAACAAATAGATCTAATCTAAATCAATTAAAATTTATATTTTTATGCGTGAGAATTTGAGGAATTAAAGAAAAAAGAAGTAAGGAAAGTTAGGGAGTTTCAGAATAAGTAAACTGTTCTAAAGGGAAAGAATCCGCAAGAGAATCCTGGATAGGAGTAGGTATATAGGGGTGAGAGAAAGGACACCCCTGGATGTTGGTGACGAAAGAGCATTTGGACCAACGCTATTCTTTCAAGTACATCAGATGGCTTTTAGTGTCCACTTCAAGAGGGACGTTTGCGAGTTTGATAGCCCTCGATAGTTTTTTTTAGTGCAAAGTGTCATGGCGGTCATCTCGGGCTTTTATTTTTCCTTTTTCACACACACCGACATAAATCAGCACCGCATGAAATTAATTTAAATTATAAACCAATCCACTTTGAGAATTTTTTTTATTTATAATAATTAATAATTAATTTTTACAAGTTAATATTCTATGTTTTTCATGTGAATATTGTACTACGGTCAAGTTATCATAATTCATGAAACGTCCAACAGCTCTTGTAGAGCAAAAATAATGAGTTATATTGTTTTTTATAGGCCTTATGAAAGTAAATCCGTATGCAATTTGGATTTATTTATTTACTATTTTTTTTTTATTTACCTACTCACAATATATCTTCTTCTTAGGGCCGGTTGTATGTCGCAAAGTAAATGCTTTTTACAACTAACAAAGGGTAGATGGTAAATGGAGGACCTGGGATGCAAACAACATGAATTAATTCATATAATAATGCAACTGTTGGCTTTTTCATATAATATATATTTTTGAAGTTAAGAACTATTATAAGGTAAAAGCTCACCCCGATATATAAGCCTAAACTAAACAGACGAGTTTTTTAAAAACATTCCAACTATTTTCAAAAAATAGATGCTCAAATCTTTAGTTTTATATCTAATAATTTGTACTTTCATTTTAAAAAGTTTCATAAATTTTGTCTTTACTTTATCTTTTATTTAATAGTTTGAAAAATTTTTTTTTAACCATATAGTTTCAATTTTTGGTCCAATTTCAACCAATCTAATCAACTCTTAATCTCACTATAAAAATCTGTTCAAAATTTTGTTTGATCTTGTTAAACTTGTTGAACCAAAACAGCGGTAGCATATGTACCAACAGACCATTTGGCCAATATTAATATCTGTGCATCTCATTTTTATCTTCCCTCATTAAGTTTTTGTAGACCGAAACCCAATAGTTTTGCTCAATTTTTTTTAACGAAATTGTTTCAGCCTTTTTTGAGATATTTTGAAAAAACCAAGAAAAAAAACAACACTTTTTTTCATCCACGATTACAATACTTGTCAATTAACCTGTATAGTTAAGTAAAAAACTGGACATATTAGCTTTTGAAAGAGAAAAATGTTTCCAAATTAAAGACTAACTGCCCAGTAAGACCATCTTTAAGACTTTTATCTTTTCATTCAGCTTTTCTTTGTGTATGCTCTCAATTATGTTCAGTAATTATTGTTAAATCCATAGTAAATATCTACTGTTGTAGGTAATATAATAATTAAATAAGGATAAAATCATATAGTGTGTCCACCACAAAACTTTCACTTATAATTTAAAACTATAAATTTATAGAGGTCTGTAATGAAAAATTTGTTAGAATAATTTTACTTGGTTCTTGTAGAATTTCAGCTGTAATAAATACACCCTGCCTGTAAATGGTAAAGAAAAAAAAATTCCTTTTCATTTTGCTTTGTATCGATCTAGTATTTCAATTTGAATAATAAGAAGTCAGTTTTGCATGTCGAAAAATAATAATTCCAACGTTAGATCTAAAATTTAAAATTGAGTTATAGAATCTAATTTTGATTATTTTACAAAACTTTGAATATCTGATTAATAAAAAAATATATATAATAATTTTCAAGCCACTTTCATAATATATATTTTAAATGTATCTAATAAGAGAATTTCCTTGTTCTTTTTTTCAGATTTAAATGGGCCTCCTCTCTTAACGGATCTCACATCTTTCTCACTTCTAATAGAATGGATAGAATACCATACTTCAGCTCTTGCTACTAAAAGTGCTGTCAACCATATGCTGGAAAAATGACTCTTTTCAACGGATACATTTTGTTAATTAAACAAAGATTTTAATATAAAGGGATTTTTGAGAGTTTTCTTTTGCCAGGGTAAGTAAGAAGGGTTTTATAAAAACATCCCCATTAGCAACATCACACAAAACAAATTAAATTATATCAATGTAAAATATACCTCAATTCCTATAAAGAACGATGTTCATCCTAGGCCAAGGGCAAGGGCGTCTAACCCGCGGCCCAGCGCTAATATCAATGCGGCCCCAAACAAAATTATAAACTTATGAATAACTTAGAAAAAATTTTAATAATTAAAAAAATTGTCACAAAATTCCATTAATGTACCTACACATATAGAGAGTCTTTAAAAATAGCCAATTTTTTTATGATATTGATGTGAGAAGGAGATACACCAGAAGGTGCATCCCCTAAAGGCCTGTATGGGCTGGCCCCTCCATCGTGGAAAGAACAGAGTAGAAGGAAAGAAGCCGGGATCACGAGCCAAATCTCAGAAAGTTAGATACAATCCAATATTCAACTTACTAAGTTTTTTTTAAGGGCTTCGAGCAGTGGTAAATTCTCCGCGTGATAAATTAGGTTAAATTTATCTCCCACTTTTATTTCCAGACCCTATACTTACAGAAAAAATGTCTGAGTATAGCTGAGAATCGAACCCGAGACCTCCGGGTTGCCAGCCAGACATGCTGACCATTATACCAGGGAGGCGGACTAAATTATTACTTATTTGCTTGTTTAACAATTTAAATCCATTTTACACGAAGTTTTTAATCTACATTTTCGTCAATACAGGAATACAGCATAATCGAATTAACATCATCATACGATGCACGTGCTTGTGCATGATTAATATCAATATTTTACCTAGTCCCTCTATTATTACTTAGAAGAGTTGTAAGTAGTTTTAATTATTTAATTTATCCTTTCAGATAAGTTCTGGATTTAAGTGACTGTAGATTTAATTCTTGACATTTCTGATAAATATATATATATATATATATATCTAGGTACACTATATATACAGACACAGATAGAAGATTTCATTATTAATTAATACCATAGATTTATATACACACACATAATAAAATCATAACATTTTCAATACATTTTCACAGCACATGTTATTATATTTAATATAATAGAATAATGATACAGATAGAGAGAAACACACAAATATCAAGATGACACACACGTATATTAACATAAAATTGTATTGTCTAAAAAATGAACAAATACTTATTTATTTTAATGCAATTATTAGAGAAAATTTATGAATAATATTCTATACATATACCTATTGGATTTCAGAGATAACATAAACTTCGAGAGGATGGATGATAGTCGTTTCCCCTGATGAACTGTTTCTGGCCGATGTTCTCTGGACGTTCAATTGAGGAAAGGACGTTTTGATCATCGAGCCAAGGGATTTTCCTCTGCGAGTATTCGACGGCCAGATTTCTACGAGTATTTCAACGAATGTATGTATTCTCACTCACGCGGGGCGCAGATTATATTCTATTAAATATTTCTTTAGGTCGATCAAATAGATTTTGTTCAAAAATTTCAATTTACTGGAGAGATTATTCGGATTAAATAAATAGGTATTTAGCTAGTTAGTTAGATAAATAAATAATTAAACGTCATTAAGAATGACGCCTTAGAACGTAGGATGAATTTTTGTTCCTCTTTCAGAAACAGGTTCTCATTATTACCCCCCCTTTAATATGTAGAAAATTTGTAAATAGTAAAATTTAAAACTTTTAATAAATTTAAATAAAAATTCTATCAATTTTAATTTGAAATGAAATAATAATTAATTTCACTTTAATTATTTTTTTCTTTTCTTTTCTTTTCCAATCAAAAAATAAATTAAATTTTAATGTTAAAATAAATTGTCAAGATATTTGAGTAAATTAAATAGTTTATTTTTCATTAAATATAATTAAAGGAATAGGGTTTTCAGTGTCCATTAATTCCTCGATGCATACAGACGTAATTCTACAGGAAGGATGGAAGGAAGGAAGGATGTGGATGCAGAGTAGAATGGATGGTGGTATGGGTGGGTGGATGGTTGTAAGTAACATTTCGATCTCTCGTCTTCCCAGATCGTGTTATAGGGTGTCTCTCTCTCCTCTTTAGGGACCCATCCGTCCACCATCCATTTATTCTCGACCAACGAGGGACAACGCAGTCTCCGCTTTTTGATAATTTCAAAAAGACATCGAAAAGGTTTATTTTAGTGTTAAGATAAATATTAGGAATGAATAGAATAGAAAGGTGTGTGGTTGATCTAACGATGTTTCGTATTGTGAGTGTCCATTAGGTGGTATAGAGTACTTAACTACTGCTCTAATACCTACTAGAATATAAGAAGGGTGTCCTCTCTATCTTTCTTTCTTTCTTTCTTTCTATTTGGAATGCATTAATGTATTATATGTATTCATATGTTTTATGTATTTTCAGGTTCGACAAACACACACATATACTAAACATTATAATAATCAACCACAACAAATATGCCTTTTTAGCCTAGGTTCAGTTTATAAAACTGAATTTCCTCGAATATACTCCTCCTAGGTGAGGAATTAGATTATAGGGGGCGATTTTGTAATTTTTTTGAGAATATATATCTGCGCCTTCGCCAACGATGTGTGTTTAAATATATTTGGAGTTTAGGCCTTTTAATTTTTAATTATGGATATTGCCGACTGTCTTGTGTATAGGATGCAATGTCAAGTGTATTACTCAGATGTATAGTCTGGCGTAGGTGTGTTGTTTTCGCTAGTATTAAGAACCCTCAACGTTGAGCGCGAATGTGCCGGGTTGAAGGGTTGCCCGGACGACAGGCATATTAGGGATCTCCAGCATTCGAGAGGATCAGTTGACTGTGCATCAGATACCCGAGATATAGGTCATTTCCTCTATCTGAGTGAGTGTGTGTGATTTCGATATTTGTCGAAAGACTATATTAGAAAAGTCTTTCATTTGGAAACCGATCATATGATCCTAGTCGGTTGAGAAACGGGTGAGATTCTTGGACAAGCAGCATGTTAGGGTTTCTCTTAGGTACACATGTTTGTTGTCGATAGGGTTTCTTTTTTTCAGCAGACATACTGTGGACCTTGAAACTTACGCTGTTTTTCAAACGACTAGGTATACCTTGTTGTAAATAATCGGTGTCCCATCGTAATTTTATTTAACCAATTCAAAACTCTCTTCTCTTTAGTTCGTTTCGATATACTCCATGCGTAGGTGGGAAGAGAGAATTGAATTTGGTATTTTTTGATAAGAAATATTTTTGATGATTCTTATCCTATTAGGTAACTTGTGTGAGTGATGTGATTTTCCTCTTCTTTCTTTCTTCCTCTTTATATTTTCTTTCGGGGTGGGCGCGTTTTCTCGTTCCTCACATTTTCCGGTCTCATTTGAGACTTTCTGATATCGGTTCGTTACGCGACGGTAATGCGCGACATTTCCATCTCGACTAGGATTTCTAGGCCATACCGAGCCTATAGCGTGTGCCGTTCTATTCTCTTCGCGTTCGCGATCGTCTCAAGCCAGAAGACCAGCCTCTTGAAGAAAAAAGAGACAGCGATAGTTGGCCACCTGTTGTCATTTTGATTGAGCTTTGGGTTATCGTTTAATTTAGAACACCAAGCCATCAGGGCGCAACCAAGTGGTTTCTTCGGTTAGTATTCTACAAAGTCTCTCTTTCACTTTTGATTTAATTCAATTACAATTTCAAAACGGTCTTTATTCATGGTGTGTCTGTTTCTCTTTTAGCGGAAGTTGGGAGGTTGGTTTGTGGGGGCGGAGACTTCAGGAGCCATCTCTTCAAGCCATCTGCAAGTCAGCACTATGGTAAGCATTCTTAAATTAATAATTAAATTTTCTATCATAATGGTTTATTATCTTTTTATTAATTTATTTTATTCTCTTCTATTTCATGTCTTAATAACCTATTGATATTGCGCTGACGTCATTTGACTAATTCGCTCAAAATGTTATATTCTTCAATTTCATCAATTCTAGTGAGTATAAATTGGTTTATAGGTGTTACACTTTTCAGTTCCCATTTATCAAATTCGAGTGCCCTAAAATACTTTCTGCCCCTAACTACTTTCTTTTAGTACATACTACTTGGATAAATGGTTAAATCGTTTCACCTGAGGGAGTATGTACTATCTGAAAGTTTCTACTAATGTGTATTTTGAGATGTTCAATCTAGTTTCAAAGCCTACATTTAAATAGTCGTGTTGCTGGCATCTGACTCGGGATGTAAGAAGGCCTCATCTCAATGAATGCATTCATCTTTCTGAGAAATCACGACACCTTGCACGTTCCATCGTTCTTTCACTTACTTCGGATTTCTCTTTTATTCTGTCAAGTCTTCACAGAATATTTATCACCAAAATTTACCTAACGAGGCCATTGGTTGCTTACAATTTTTTGTCTAGATTTATTTTACCAACATTTTCAGGTTGGAAAAATAATAACCTGAAATCAAAATCAACTGGTGTGTTCACCACACGACTTTCCCATTTTCATTTATTTTAAATCATCGCGACACTACTAATTTACACCCTCGCATCCTTTGTTTCGTTTTTTTGATTTTCTCAAAAACGACTCTAACGATTTTTTTAAAAATTAGTGTATTTATCTAGTGTCATGATTTATTAGTGCTCCGCGACACTCTTAATTTAATCCCTCTTCTTTTATTTCAATCGGATTCAAAATTTGACACAACTAATAACTCAAGACACTTGATAAATACCTTAATTTAAAAAAAAAACCTTAAAGCCGTTTTTGAGAAAATGAAAAAAAAAACGGAAAATCTTTCATGTAAATGTCCAATTTCGTTTTTCCGATATTGACCAAAAGCTTGCTGTACTCCTTCTAGTCTATCGAGCTTAATTTTCAAATTTAGTAGCTCTGAGAGTTATGGTTACGAAACGCAGGGGGTGATACATACGTACATACATACGTACGCAGTGACCAATGGATTTTTGGATCCTTTTTGACCTTTTTGGACCACAATATCCGGTTTTATGTCCCAAATTCGATTTCCAACTATTAAGGGCATCGATTCCTTCCATCTAGACGTTACAAAATTAAATTAACTTTTATTCAACCTGAGATACAAGCTCTCAAAGAGTCAGAACCTAGACAGGGCATCGCAATACTTCCACATTATATTCTTTGAATATAAATGTGAAAGTAAAAATATATTTGAATATTTTTAAAAAATTTTAATTTGACTTTGAGACGTATAAATATTTTTAAGATCCCCGGGTCCCCCCCTGTCACATTATGTCACAAATATTGAATGGCCTCTTCCACCTTTACTGTGTGACGTAATTTTTGGACGCTCTCTGATCTTAAATGAAATATGCTTTTTTTATTTGATGTTTTTCGAATTTTTAGAAAAACATCCAAAAAAATATTTAATTAATTAATTCATTTATATAAAAATATTTATATTTTGAGAAAAAATTAAATTAATTTAAAATATTTTTTTTTTTTTTTTTTTATAAATTTTATTAAACCAATTATTTTACATTAATTAATGTATACATTGTATTTTTGCTTCGATTCCGGAGATTTTATTTTAAATTAATTATCTCAAATGAGGCTTTATTAAAAACACTCGGAAACTGATGATCGTTTCCTTATGATCAGGAGAAGGTTAATTATTGAACAACTATCTTCTTTTTCATAATTTTTTATTGTTGTTTCCCATGGAGACAGTTTCGGCGGATATTCTCTGCCATCTTCAGTTCCTAGTAAGACATAGCAACATTTTCAATATCAGTTAACACCTCATTCTCCTGTGGCATCTCACATTCAGAAAACACATATAACAGGCAAGTTGTAGATAACCTTTACAATTCTTTTAATATAAACAATTATCAATCGCAACCTTAAAAACAACAGGATACAACTATATGAATCTCCACTGAACAACACAATAAATTAAAAAATTAATAATCAATGCAGACAATCAAAAAATCATTTACTTCTGCTCCAATTTCCTCCTTATTTTCTGAATGTGATATGCCACAGGAGAATGAGGTGTTAACTGATATTGAAAATGTTACTATGTCTTACTAGGGACTGAAGATGGCAGAGAATATCCGCCGAAACTGTCTCCATGTGAAACAACAATAAAAAATTATGAAAAAGAAGATATTTGTTCAATAATTAACCTTCTCCTGATCATAAGGAAACGATCATCAGTTTCCGAGTGTTTTTAATAAAGCCTCATTTGAGATAATTAATTTATATTTTATTTGTTTTAATACAGGGTTTACAATTTAGGAAAGATGTTTTTGTTTTTGTTACTTGAAGAAAACACTTTAGTATTTAAGACCTTCCGGGACAATTTTGAGTGGGGCTCGGGCAAGCCTAAGGCTAATAAATCTATTAATAAACCAAATTTAACCGAAATTCATTCATTCTTTACTAAACATTTGTTCCTCTTTTCTCATCTTCGAATTAACTTTGTATATCCTCTTCTTTTGTCTAAATTTATATAGTCTAAAACCCTTAAACAAATTCCTTTAATAGGTATTCCCAGAATTCTATACAAATAAATTTCGAACAAAGACATCCTATTTGAAATGTACCTGCCTCTGACCAGACAATTTGTTCAATACCCATTTTCTCCCTTCCACATACCTTTAAATCTAACCACTAAATTCCTTTAACGCCCATTCGTTCACCCCCCTCCACTCTTTCAACGCCCATTGGCTCACCCCCCTCCACTCGCCCTGTACTACAATAACATCAATACTATGTAAAAATTTTATATTCAGTTTTCTGTTAAACCTCCTGATGAAGGGTTCATAGCCCGAAATATGTATAGAGATAAATAAAAAAATCTCCAAAATAATTTAAAAGATTTTTTTAATTTTTTAATTTTATTTCCTCTTTGTGAAACACCACTATAACCCGTTAAATAATTCCTGTGTTTAATATGTTTCACTATAAACCAACACCGTTTTCCCTAAACTTTATAAAACATTTAAACAGTTTTCAATCCAAACGCAAAGCCTCGGAATTCGGACGGTCAAAACAGGAAAAGACAAAAGCAACGGAAACGGCAAATGATTTTTGGTACTTGGAATATACAAGGTATATCTACAAAACAGAGAGAAGTGTTCCAGGAGCTAGAGAGATTTAAATTGAATGTGTGTGTTCAGAGCGAAACAAAGAAGAAAGGGCCAGGAATTGAAGAAAAGCAAAATTTTATCCACATCTACAGTGAGGTCCCAAAAGAAAAGAGAGATCGGGCAGGTGTGTCTGTAGCAATAAATAAAAAATTCAAAAAACACATAAAGGACTGGAAATATATAAATGAAAGACTCCTAACCGTAAATGTTAAAATATACGGAAGGGATATAATGATAATAGCAGTGTATGCGCCAACAGATGATTCTTCCCTTGAAATTAAAGATGAATTTGAAGCTACTCTTACGGATGTGATCTCAAATATCGGGTGTAGGAAGGAAATAATCATGATGGGAGATTTTAATGGACGAACTGGATCAAAACAGAATGACAATTTTATTGCTCAATTCGGAGAGGAAACTACGATTGATAATGGCAGTAGATTGACCGGAATATGTGAAAGCTACAACTTACGGATCTTGAATGGATTCTACCAACACAGACACATCCACAGATATACATGGCATCAACCTACAAGGAAGCTAAAATCCATAATAGACTACATTATTATGAAATAAATGACAACACTTAAAGTAAATGATGTACGAGTATATCGGGGAGCTGATTGTGGCTCTGACCATTTCCTCCTGAAAGCGAATATATACTTTAATAAAATCGAAAGGAATAACCAAACCGATTTTGAAGACACTACTGCTGCAAAGAGTAGACATCCGGTCTACAACTTGCAGCTGCTAGGAGATAACTCAATAACTTTCCTATTTAAAGTGAGACTTGTTAGTAAAATGAGAGATAAAATTGAGGGAACAGCTGAGGAAAGATACGAATGATTGAAATCAACAATGAGAGATCGGAAAGAAAAAACAAAGAAATGATTGGATGGATGAAGAACTGGAGAGAGCCATAAAAGATAAGAGTTTACTATATCAAAGGTGGTTGAACACAAATGATCCAGAAGACAGAAAAATAGATACAAGATCCAGGGGGGAAGTAACAAAACGGGTAAATGAAAAGAAAAATGAAATGTGGCTTAAAGCTTGTGAAGAGGTTGATAGATTTATTGGGACGTGTGGGAGGTGAGGTCGAGAAAAGCTTGGAAAATACAATAATATCAAGGACCAGGCAAAATTTGAAAGAAAATTGCAATTTATCGTTAATTAAAATGAACGAATGGAGAGAGCACTTCCAGATTTTACTACAAGAAAACAGAGAAAATTATAAACAACAAATTGAACTAGGACAAAGGGCGACAGAAGAAGTAGAGTAGGTAACGATTGAGGATATTCAAAAGGCTATGAAGAGTATGAAAAATAATAAAGCCCCTGGTCCAGAAGGCAAACCAATTGAACTAATTAAACACAGCCCACAAGAAACTATTGAAATGCTATCAGAGATATTTAATGAATGTATAAATGGAACAGGTGAAATACCTTCGGAATGGACTCAAGCGTGGATCACGCCAATTTACAAAAAGGGAGATAGAAAAATATGTAGCAACTATAGGGGTATAAGTGTAACGAGTACAATTGGTAGGCTGTATGGACGAATACTAAAGGAAAGAATAGAAAAGGAATGGAACGACATTGAAGAGCAGAGCGGCTTTAGAGCTGGAAGATCATGCACGGATAACATATTCTGTCTACGAAACCTCATTGAAAAACGACATGCAAGAAACCTAGAAACCCACCTCATTTTTGTTGATCTACAGAAAGCCTACGATAGTGTTCCAAGACAAAATATGATAAAAGTACTGGAGACAACAACAATCAATAGGCGCTATATCGACGCGGTTAAACATCTATATATAAAAAATAGATCAGCAGTTAAAATAAAGAATGAGATATCAGATGAGTTTCAAACAAATAAAAGTCTACTGCAAGGATGTTGTCTGTCTCCTACTCTATTTCGAATATATGTCTAATTTGCCCTGCAAGAATGGACAAAAAAATGTGGATCAATAGGACTACAAATTGACGAGTCGTACCTCTACACATTATTATTTGCGGATGACCAAGTTGTTATTGCAGCAGATATAGATGACGTAAGCTACATGACCCGTAAACTGGAAGAGGAATATAATAGATGGGGACTGGAAATAAACTTTGAAAAAACAGAATACCTGAAGGTCGGGACAGAGGGGGAAAATCTGTATATCAATGGAAAAGTGATAAAAAACTGTAAGGAATTTAGATATTTGGGATCTGTCTTTAGCGAGGAGCCAAACTGTGAGAGGGATATTAAAAATAAAATCTGTCAAGGTCGAAGAGCTATTGGGCAACTGAATGGGGTCTGGTGGAGCAAAGGGATCCAACAGGACACAAAAAAATATATATATCGGTCCATAATGGAAGGCATAGCCCTATACAATTCAGAAACATGGGACATGAATAAGAAAAACGAAAAAAAATTACAAGCGCTCGAAATGGATGCGATGAGAAGGAGTTGCAGAGTGTCGAGATTGGAGCATATCCCAAATACAACTATAAGGGACAAAATGAAAATGGAAAACGACATAATAGAATAGAAAGGAAGAGATTAATATGGTATGGACACCTCAAAAGAATGCCGGAAGATAGGTGGCCTCATAAAATATGTACCTGGATGCCCACGGAAATACGGAGGAGAAGAGGAAGACCTAGATGAACGTGGAAGCAGGGAGTAGAGGAGGCAATGACCAGTAGGCAACTAGAAGAGCAAGAATTCTGGATACAGAGAATTGGCGTGTTAGATGCGGAAAACGGCGCATGCTGTAGAACAAACCGCTTTATTATTATTATTAACTTTAGACTCCCCACGCATAGAACCAGGTCTAATAACCCAGTGTTCCGCAAACTTTTTGTGTTCAAGGTACACCTACCAAATAAAGAAATTTTAGAGGTACACCAATGAAAAAAAAACAATGTTTATTTAATATTGATTTATTATTATAATCTATAGGTATAAGATGAAAAGATGTTTAATGAGAAATGTGAGCCTGCTTGACTGAGCACAGGCGATCAAAATTTGGAGCAATCGTTGATAAGGCTGCTCTCATCTCTTGATGTTCGCATAACTATATCAGCTATGTGTAGATGCAATATCTTAACAAAACGAAACATTTTTCCGCGGCACACCATCTAATGACCGCGGTACACCAGTGTGCCGCAGCACACACTTTGCGGAACACTGTAATAACCTATTTGAAATTCCCTTCCATAACACAAATTATGATTATGCCTATGCGATTGACCGAATACAAAGATCTACTAACTCGCTTAGATATCTTCCATGACTCTTTGGGATTCCTAAAATCAATCTGTTTTGAGAGATCGAATTGCGTGTGATTGGCGATACCTTGGTGTGATTGGTGTGTGTCACCTTATATTTTCGAAATTTGTGTATGTTTATATTATGACTAATTTATCACCTTATATTTTTGTATTTCTTGTATGTTTTTATTATGATTAACGTATCACCTTATATTTTTGTAAATTTATTTATACTTGTATTGTTATGTATAAGGACACTTTTAAAATAAAATAAAATAAAATAATTTATAATTAAACATTGGATCTAATAGATGACACTCTCTAATGATTTTCTACCATAAATTAATAATTATTTTGTTCTTCATTGTTAAACCATGAATTTATAGTTGGTATATTGAAATATTGACCTACTCAATACAGAAGCCAATGTTGCCATTATTAGGAAAGAGCCCTGAAGACGTCAACAGATTCGGTATTGAGCAGGTCAGTTCTTCTATATTCGTGACGACTATTTTTTTTTTTTTTTTTTTTAATTAAGTATCATCATCATCATCATCAATCAGCCCTTTTTCTTGTCCACTGCTGAACATAGGCCTCCTCCAAATGTCTCCAGTTTTCTCGATCTTTTGCAGCTTTTATCCAGTTTGTCGATATTTTTCTTATATCATCTGTCCATCGTGTGGGAGGTCTACCTCGGCTTCGCTTATCCTCTCTTGGCCTCCATTCAAGGAGTTTCTTTGTCCATCTGCCATCCTCCATCCTAGCGATATGACCAGCCCATCTCCACTTTTGTTTTGCAATGCGTTCAATGATGTCGTCTACGGATCTCATCACTTCTTACGCGGTCTTTTAAGGTCAAACCAAGCATTGATCTTTCCATTCGCCTTTGTGTTACTCTCAGTTTTTCTGATGATATTTTTGTGAGAGTCAAAGTCTCTGCTCCATAAGTCAAAATTGGCAAGACACACTGGTTGAAGGCTTTCCGCTTCAACGTTGTTGGGATATCTGCCTTAAAAATGTCTTTCAATTTCCCATAGGCTGCCCATCCCAGAGTGATTCTTCTTAACATTTCGCAGGTCTGGTTATCTTGACCTATTCTTATCTCATGGCCTAGGTAAACATATTTTTCTAACACTTCTATAACCTGATCCTCAATATGGATTTCCTCGCTAAAGACCTTATTTGTCATCATCTTTGTTTTTTGATAGTTTATCATCAATCCTATTTTTCGAGACACATTCTCGAGCTCTCGAACCATGTTTTTTGCGTCCTCTAATTATCTGATATGATGACAATATCATCCGCGAAGCGTAAGTGACTAAGCCTCTCTCCATCTATAGTTACTCCTATCTCTCTTGCCATGCCAACATTTTGAACCCATGCTCAAGTACAGTAGGGAACAGCTTTGGTGAAATAGTGCCACCCTGCCTAACTCCTCTTTTGATGTTTATCTTATTTGTTGTTGAATGCAGATTTACGGTTGTTGTGGCATTTTCGTAGATGTTCTTGATAATATTACAATATCGATGATCGATTCTACATTCTTGTAGTGCTGTCAGAATAGATGGTAACTCCACAGTATCAAATGCCTTTTTAAAATCCACAAACACAAGTGCCAAGGGACGATTGTACTCTATAGTTTTTTCTATTAATGTTTTCAGGCTTTGCAGATGATCGTTGGTACCATATCCTTGACGGAAACCGGCTTGTTCTCGAGGCTGGTAAAAATCCAACTTAGTCTCTAACCTAGTTGTTATTATTCGGGTGTAGAGCTTGTAGAAGTGGTTAAGAAGACTAATTGGTCTATAATTTTCCAGGTCTGTTACGTCATCCTTCTTATGTAGAAGAATCATTAGCGAGTTGTCCCATTTTACTGGGATTGTTTGGTTGTTAAGACACAGATTGAAAAGCTTTTGGATCTGCATCATGAGTAGTGGTCCACCTATTTTTAAAGCTTCTGTAACTATGCCATCCTCTCCTGGGGCTTTGTTATTTTTCATACTCCCTAGAGCATTTCGGATTTCGTCTAGCGAAATTTCAGGAATATCTTCAGAGCCTTGATTTTGGACCTTCTTATGCAAATACTTTGCTGAGTCTAGACTGGATTTGTTGGTGTAGAACATTTCATAAAATCTTTCCACAATATGTAGTAGTTTTTTTCTGTTTGTTGTTATTTTGCCAGTTTCATCTTTAAGTTTGAAAATTTCTTTTTTTTCATTTGTAACTTTATTCCTCATTTGTTTCATGCTTTTGTTGTTTTCAATGGTTTTTGTGATGGTTTGGGTTTTATAATTTCTTATGTTCTTTCTTATTGCTTTAAAGATTTCCATATTTAATACGTTTATAATTTGTTGGTCAACGTTCTTATCTCATCTCAACAACCGCCTTTGATCTATTTTGCGTTTTGTATCCAAACTAATTTTTTCTTCCTTTGCACTTATTGGGCAAAACTTCGTTTGTGCTTCTGTTATTGCTTCCACTATTGAGTCATTTAGTTTGTTAATATCTTCATCTGATGCTTTCTTTTGGAGGGTTTCATAAATATGTTTCTCATTCAAAGGGCTTACATACCTCAAAACAGCATCTAATTAATAATAATAATTAATAGAGATTGTGGTGTTGGTGCAAGGCGAAACATCTTTAATAAAGATAAAAGTAAATAAATATCATATGCAATATGCATTTACTATGAGTTAAGATTTCTAGGTCACTTGTTCCACATTAAAATTAAAAAAATAAAAGATGTAAATTTTTTCATTCGAGCTGTAAGCTCATCTGCAAGAAAGTACAGAATTATAACTAATACAAAATTCGAATTCAAAGGTATTTATAGGTTTAATGAACAAGACGAATTGGATTAGGCGAGAGCTTAAAGACACTAGCCTTCTAAGCAGGAGTCCCGGGTTCGAGTCCGAGTCCCTGCATTGATATTTGACCGGATATAATCTGATTCCTAGTCACCAATCCGTCTGGCAAGCGTGGTCACTTAATGCCAACCCCCTTCCATTTGATGGAAGAGGCCTATATTCAGCAGTGGATTGTCGATATCGACAGGCTGATGATGATGAATGAACAAGAGAGAAATTGTTTTCATTGTTTAAATTATTTTAAGGGATAATCTCTTTTTTTGATATAGACTATTGTTCAGTGAAAATTTGGGTAGGGTAGGCTCTATTGACCTATGGATAAATAAAGGAAAATTAGAAGTACCTTGGTTATTATCTATAGGCTAGGAATGTATTTTTTGGGTTTTGTTATTAGATTTAAACTAGTTATCAATTAAATAATTCAAATAGTTATTGAAATTATTGTTTTATTATATTTGTGACAAAAACAACCCTTCAATTTAACAAAAAATTTAAATAACCCCAAGGACAATTGATAAAATTAGAAAAAATAATTATTAAAAAAAATATATTTTTTTCCTGCCAATGTCTCGATGATTTTATAATACTTTTAAATATTCTAAGAATAAATAATATTTTAAAATTAACACTTTTTTTAGATTTGTTTATTGTCCGGGTTAGCGCGAACGCAGACCCGACTACCAAAAATTACGCGCCCGAGTTGCCCACATTTGGGGCAATCGCACGGGTCAACCCGTCCTTAGTGCAATGGACAGGTCTCGCCATGAGGCAACCACCTTCGTGATCACGGTTAGCCCTGCGCCAGGTAAGTATGCTTTATTAGCCCCTATTCTAGCCTCTTATAACAATCATTCATATTTTACACTCATAGCCCTCACATTTAATAGAAATTTATTTAAAAATTTATTTCTAAATTATTCCTCATTGGATTATAACTACTATATTAAGATATTATCTATTAATAGCTTAAGCACTTAATATTTTAATAAGATTATTTGTAAATTTAGAAAAAAACATTAAAAATGATAAAATCATTTATTTTACTTTTGCGCTGCTGCCATCTAGCGGATATTTTATCAACATTCTGATCAGCTAGGGGAGCTTTCAAACCTTTCTCTCCATTGAGATGAACAAATAAAATACGTAGAGAATTTAATTTATATTTTTAAAATATGTTATTTCATACCCAAGAAAAGGCACTATTTATTTATGATAGAGATTTTAATTTATAGATACAACACAGTTTCTGAGATAATAATGAATAAATAATGAAAAATTTACATTAAAAACAAGCTGGCAACAACGGATACGATTAATCTAAAAAGTGGGTTAACTATACTACTTTTTTGACGTTTTTTCGCTTCAGCTATTGTCGCAACAGCTTTCAATTGCTTATTAAGAACTTTTTGTTTAATAAATCTCCCTTTATAAACGATTTCATCTGAAATTTCTATGATAAAATATAAACAAGCTCGGACAGTGTTGGCAGATTTGTCAAACAAGCACGGGATTGACTAGTAGTGGTACATAAACATAAACATAAACATTATAAGCATTTATTATTATTTATTAATACTCGTGGATTATTAAATTATATTATATTTATTAAATTTAATTAAATATATACCTGATTGTGAAGAAAATGTCGAATTAAGAAGCACTTGTATTTAATTCACACAATATGGTGACATCAAAACATAAGAAAAACGAGGGATCGCAATTAACGCAAAGGTAGTTGTGCATTTGAGGGCAATTGAATTGATGAAATGAGAAAAATTCAATTTTCATTAAAATTCAAAATTTCTTCAGGATAATAAATAAAAAAAAATAATTGATCATTTAGCCAACACAAATTTAATTTTTCGCTCATTATTATTTTATTTTTAGTTTTAGGTATACATACATTATAATAATAATAAGCTTAAAAAAATTATTAAGTTGTATTAATAATTTATTTATTATTTACCGATTTATTTTAATTATTTTTTTAGAAAATATTTCCTTAATTATTTTTATTTTTTATCTTGTATTTATTTATTTATTTTGAAGGTGTAAAATATACTAATATTATTATCCTATTCATCTTTGATTCTTGATATAAATTACAAATAAATTGTTCATTATTTATTTAAAAAATTAATTATTAATTTTTCAAATTAAAATTAATTTTTAATTATAGGTAAAAATTTTTCAATATACCTATGTATGTGTGTGTGTGTATGAATATGTATCTATGGATTTTTTTTCTGAGCTAACTTTACAGTATATTCAAATTTATTAATAATAAAAATTCAAATTTAAATCAATAATGGGAAAAACAAATAATTAATTATTTCAAAACAATCGAATATAAAATATAGAATTTTTATTTAAAAATATAAATAAATAAATAAATAATCTATATATGAAATGTTGACGCTAAATATAAAATATTTATATCTATATTAATTTTTTAAATTCAACTATTATTTTTTTTAATGTGTTCTTTATTAGGTATTTTATTTAAAAATAAAAATAAAATTTATCGTTTTCTTACCTGTATATCAATATTTAATAATATCTGAAGAATAAAATGAAATATAATGGTACATTTTCAAAGTAATAGAAATATTTATTAAATTATAATCTTTGCAGTCAGGTCAAAAGGGGTCAAATCAGGTGATGCTCATGTTTTCATTACAAGATAAATAAGAAAAAGCTTTAAGTTTCGGAAAGTCTGCATTTATAACACCATTTCCCTTGAAAATTTGCAGTTGTTTTTTATTAAGCTATTTTTGAGATATAGTAAAAAATAATTTATCTATTCAAAATAATTCAAGATGACATACTCTATTCTACCAAAAAAATTATTGTATTTAATAGTAGTATTTAAAGTAAATGTTTCTGATTTATGGTAAACCGTTTGTACAATTAAAAAGGGTGGATTTCTTTGGTCCAAAAGGCATCAAAAGTTCAAAATGACAAAAAATTGACTTAACCCCTTTTAGCCTGACTGCAAAAACATATATTATATGTCAGTAATTAAGAAAAGTGGGATCTAAGTCAAATTAAAAAAAAAAAATAAACGGATGTGTCCATCCACATAACTTTACCATACATATCTGTCTCATCTCTTATATTTAATATTTAATAAAATGATTTATAATCCTTTAAGATAGAACCCTTATTCTCCCATCTACATTTTGGACTCATTAATTAATAATTTATGATATCTCCTTATAAATGAGAATCTTCTAAGGTAAATATCACACACACACACACACACACACACACTATTCTATATTCATGCAATGGTGGCCTAGGAGAGTAAATTGCATGCAATTAAAGAACTCATTACCATCCATGTTATTATTCTACCTCACTTATTGTGTGTGACAAGTGAATTGATGATCTATCTGATGGGATTCAGATCATCAGTTGATGTTGAGAATTACTTAACCGTGCCTGAATATCAGCTTTCTTCGATTTTTGTTTGAAAATTTAATAATTTTAAATTATTTTTGAACCCCCCCTAGTTTGGGGCACTATCAATTTCACATATATCTACTGGGTCATTTTTACAAAGTCATTTAGGGTGCATAATATGCGAAATTTCGTACAAATCGACCAAAGTGTCTTGAAATTATTTTGATAATTATATTTTTGACCCCTCTCCCACAATTTTGCCCACCACAAAATAATAACTCTCCTTTTTTTTTATTTTAGATCTCTTTTATAGTAAATTTCATTTTTCTTGGTTTTATTAGTTTGAAAATTTTATAATTTTAATTTTTTAACTGAATTCAATATTCCGGCATCCCTGTAAGCTAATCTTTTTATATTTATTTATTTGTTTTTTAGACTGAATTTCCTGAAAATGATATTCTTCCCGAAACAGAAGCCATCTCATGAATTCTTCGAAAACGAAACAACTCCATCTAGTCCTCCAGAGATTCTCAATCGCCGCTTATTACCTATTATAGATCGTCGCCAGTCCGTGGAAAAAATTCGGCTTACGAACAAGTGTAAAAATAAACTGATGTCGCCATCCACAAGACACCTGGCCCCTTTCTTATATTTTATAAAATAATTTATAATTATTAATTAAGACCCCCCTCTTAATGTTGTTCCCATTAGCAATTAATAATATCTCCTATTAATTATAAGACCCCCTCCCAATTTTGGCCCCCGAAAAAAATAATAACTCTTTTATTTTATTATAAGTTCATTTTACAGTAAATTTCAATTTTCTTGTATTATTTTATTTTTGTTAAGGAAGAATGGTGTGGGTTCTTGGTGAAACATTTTGAATAAAATAAAGAAAATTTTTAAAATTTAAAATAATAAATTACTAGGTAGGTTTCACAAAAATAATATTTTTCTGAAACCTAGAATTTGTCCTAAAAATTAAATTCTTTCTTTTAATATATATATATATAGGTTAATTTTAACCCGAGCTGATTTTTTTAAAAACATTCCAACTATTTTCAAAAAAATAGATGCTCAAATCTTTGGTTTTATATCTAGTAATTTATATTTTAAATTTTAAAAAGTTTCTTAAAATTTTTATAAA